>JAVRKA010001187.1:0-22017 GCA_034508555.1 Venustoraphidia nigricollis | reverse complement strand
CATAAGTTACAGTGAAACAGAAATCCAACAGAGATTATAGAATCGCTCTATAATTAATATCCTATATGTACACTTTACCGATTTGTATACTGTAAGAAAATGTTGACTCTACAATATTTAGACGAGTCTTTTGAGTGTGTTCATGGATCTAATAATTATAGAGCTGGAGTATACTGCTGCGGGGGAGGAGGGGCGATCCATTGAGGGACAGGTAGAAAGCATTGGTACAAAGTAAGAATGGTGTCGATTTTTGATTGATTGCCGCATTGTGCTGCATACAAAAGAAATTTTCTTTCCACACCATACTACGAACATAAATTTCATGCCACTAGACATGCGCAGTGCACCGGCCAATAACAATGAGACACCACTCGTTTTGTCACGTCCCTTAATCAGCTTTACCCCCTTCGTGTTAGACCCTAGTACATGCTCTGTTTCGATATTCCTATGTCTATGAGTGTGGTATATTGCCCTATGAAATATGTAGTTTTTTAAGAGGTTGGGAAAAAAACTTTTACGTATCCTGCAGGACCCCATATCGTGTTCGAATGCGAGGCTTTAACTTACAAGAGAACAACCATCTTTGGTTACATCGATGAGGATGGAATAGTTCCACAGGATAATCTAGTAGCAAATCTTCTGGAGCTCATAAGAAGATCCAGATTATTTGATGACTAGATCCAGTAAAAGGGGAAGCACAAAAATCCTTTCAGGATGTGGTGCATTTAGGCCAAGAGACCACCCCATTCTATTTTAATCTTTAAATCCTGCAGGACCAGTTGTTGGCCTGGGTATGTCGGACTCAGAATTAATACCGACTAAAAAACCTCCTCTTTGTCCTGCCTCTAAGTTCCCGCGGAAACCGCCGTAAGGCATTACTTCGCAGGGAGAGGATTCTGCTGTCGCTCTTCCTCTGGTAGGTGAAGTCACTTCTTCCTTTCTTTTAGACTTGGTTGTCTTTAGCTCTCTTCCTTTCTATGGAACGCAGATTCGTGAGGACCTCCGTGGCAAAAGTGCTGGTCGCGTTCCAAGCAGCCTTTGTTGACAGCATGTAGTGCTTTATGTTATGCGTAGATTGTAAGTTGATGCATTCTGTGTTATTTAATAACTGAATTGCTGTTCATTTATTGGGTTCATCATTTTATTTCTTACAATATTATATATTACTAGCGGCCCAGTCCGGCTTCGCCCGGGTGTAGATGTCATATATAGGATATAAAAGATGAGAATCATTATCATTAAATTCTCAACGTGTATTGAATTTGCGCGAATTCAATCGCTTTTATTTGTGAATGTTCAAAAATCGAAGAAAAATCTTATTTCCCAAAAAGAAATTTAAAACATTCTGTTGATCCGATCGCTACCAAACTTCAGAAGATCACCCGCTGGGCTAATCTAAAGTTTGTCTGAAAATTTCATCAAAAATGGTCTACCCGTTTGGAGTCCATAGATTACATATACATCGTCTTTTATCTATATAGATTATTAAAATGTAAAAAGTGGTTATTGTGACATAACGATAATAGTTGGACATATAGTATCGCGAAGTTTTTTGTAGTTATTGATATGTTCTTTAATATTGTAGAACATACTTTTGCTCTATCATCAATAGTTTCCACAACGCATGCGACAAAAGATGTTTTATGGCATTTTTTTTACACCTTGGGTTACGTTACTAAAGTTTTAGTAAGGATCCCTAATATTTTCTAGCAATAAATATAGCCTATGTTACTCAGGGTGAATGTAGCTTTCTAATGGTGAAAGAATTTTTTTAAACGGCACAGTAGTTTTTGAGTTTATTCATTGCAAACATACAAAAATACAAATCTTTCCTCTTTATAATATTAGTATGAATATATCTACTTTTGAATGAGAGAGCTATCGAAAGATAAGTTAAATTTTTGGCAACATATCTCCAGAAATTCCAGTACTTGTGTGAATGTTGCATAAAGTACGAGGGAGTAGATTGCAACGCGATAGGTAATCACTAATCACATAGGTGAATCGATGATCAACGGTTCTGATTAAGTTGATTGATTGATATGCGCGCGTTGAAAGTTTAACCTCCTGTCACACCTAATCAACCTTGATTGACATTTATTCATTGCATAAATTTGGAACTTAGTGCACGTATAGGGTTAACTACCTATTCTGGTTACTGTAAATATACGTGATTATTGCATTATGTGCATATTTCATGCATTATTAATTATAATAATCATTTCGTCATAATGTTATTAATATTGCAAAATTATGTCCATCGGTGAATAATTAACTTGTAGATGTTTTCTTAAAATATTATTAATTTTCAAAAACTATGCATAAACCACACGATACTTGGCTATAATATTTTTTGGGGAAAACATTTTGAGTTTCATCAGGGCCGTCTTTAACCTATTGGAGGCCCTGGGCACTTAATAGGAAGGTTATTTTTTCTTTAAAAATAAGAGTAATTACAAAACAAAATCAATAATTTTAACAAATACAGTATCGGTTATCGAATTACTGATCTGGCAAGAACTAGGAGGCCCCATCGATCACGGAACTCTCGGCACATGCCGAGAATGCCCAGTGGAAAAGAGGGCCCTGTGTTTCATATTTTCAGTAATTTTAATACTGTTGTTTTTAACAAGTCCAACATTTTTTGCGAACACTGTAATCATGATGAAAAAGAACGGTCTTTGATATTTTTAATATCTGTTTTATTGTTACCATTGTACTTTATCGCACAGACAGACTTTGATTCGAGATTTTCTAAGATGACGTGGGACGAACGCGTACTTAGGTTATTGTCTGATTTGCTAATGCAGTGGCTTACGTTAAATACTAGTATATGCTGTATTAAAAGTAAATTGATAAATAAATTATAAAATATTTCCATTTGTAGTTCAATCAGGTGTTTGTTTAAAATTTTTGATTAATTCAAATTAGGGTAGTGTTAATGAGAACGATAACTTTCCGTCTAAAGTTTTACATTTTCTAAAATATTCTAAAGCTAGTAAAAGTATAGATTTAAAAGTAATATTAAAATGGAATATGAGTAAACGTTATTTTAAAACTGTTACTGGTAGTAAAGCAGTGAAGCGTTACGCTGCTTAGTTGTAACGGTTCTTCTTAAGTTTTTAAAGAACCTGTTCACAAAGAGAAAGTTCTTAAAAAACAGCTGTAAAATAAATAACCAAACAATTGTAAAAAGAACGACTAATTTTTGTTCAGTTATGATGGATAGAAGAAAGCGAGAAATGAACATATCTTAAATGCTTGTTTTGCTGCTATTTCATATTTCTGGAATCTCATAACAGTGATTTAGAACAATCTTGGAAGCATCAGTCATTGAAAACTAACTATTTTGCGAATTGTAGTTTGTAAATTTTTCAAATGTCTTCTGTTTCCCTATTTACAGTTTTATTAAACTATTCTACAATAATTTAAGAATATTCAATTAGAAATATACGAATCGAAACATGAATAACGGGTTAGCCTTACTATCGACCACCCCTTAGATGGAGACTTGTGCACGTCGCTGTTAAAATCACTCCTTTTTACTTCACAGTTTCTCATAATAACATGTCCGGTTGTCGAATTAGCAACAACTCCCTTGACGGCTTTTGACTAAGTGACTTGTAAAGCTGTCACTCATCCAAACACTAAACATACTAGACTGCACTCCGCAGCGTTCTTCACGACCATCGCCTGCTAACTGTTTGAAATCGCTCTGACTCACTGGACTGACTGACTGATTGCTGACGTGGGTTTTGCTCTATAGAAGTATAGAAAGTTGTCATCCGTAACGTATATAAAGGGTGTCAATTATTTACTTGTTTATATATCTGGCTCTGATTGTATTTCGAAAATTATCAAATAAATGAACGGTCCTGCATAACTGACATGGGCACATGACTAGCGTAATGCAGATGTAAGCAGGTATATTATTACTTAAGATATGATTTGTTTCTACTATGGAGGATAGTTTTTAAACAGATGAAGCGCTTTATACAATCATGTTAAAATCTATGGAGGTTGATATTAAAATAGATTTACAGTAAAAGTGTTTTCCGTTCTGATAGCATTCAATCACTTCTTTTTCAACTATGGATCCTTTGGAAATACAAATTTTCATGATTTGAACATTGGTAAACACAGCATATATCGGCATTATCAATGATTTATTATTTGAAATAAACTATATTTGCACACACTGCTATGAAGGCATTATAGAGCTGGCGCCCCTAGCGATAAAATTTAGCAGTGCCCATCTCCATTTCAAATAGCTTTCCGACATTATGAGTGGAAGTCTACACAATAGAATTTCGTTAAGGCTGTTGGAACGCTCTGAATTTAAGCTAAAAATAGAGCTTCGGCTGTCAACTGATTGTAGACTTATTCGTCAAAATTCTGCAAAAATTCTTTCTCTATAAGGAAGATAAAGGGCAAATCTAGGTCTCTAATGGACTACTTTTGTAATTTATGTACGATTTACTAGAAATACGTTTTCAATGTCACACTATGACCTTATTCGTACTTATTTCACAAAAGTGACTCTTCCTTTTTCGGAAAAGCTTTTTAAATCTTCAAAATATTTCCAAAAATTAGAGTAATCAATTGACAGCGGCACCCTTGCAAAAACATTTTTTAGCCTCGTAGTTGGCACCAGCCAAAAATTGAAACATACGGATGATTTGAGTGAGGCAGAGCTAAAGAAGGTCACACCCACAATATATCTTTTGCCTACCTCGCCCCTTACCGCTGGGTCTCAGCACAAACAAAATTCAGAGCGTTCCGACAGCCTTAATTTGAAGTCAAAAGAATTGACCTAAAAGTTTTTTTTAAGTTGATGTCATTGATCTTCGCAAATATCGCAGCTGTACTTCTGATAGTAGCACCGCTGATAGGAACTGTCAAATCATGAGCCTGTTTAAATTACTTCATCACACAAAAAAGGTGCCCTTGTCTTAAAAAAATGCGAAATTTTGAACAATAAATTCGTTCTATTTCGTTTGATATTAAATATACTTATAGAAAAAGTCACGCTGAATCGATTCCGACCGTCCGCAATTTCTTTTAGTTTCGGAGGAATAGTTGTTTTAAATCATTAAAAAAAATTACATTTTATACCGTTATAACTTCTAAGTTAAACAAGATACGGATTTCATTTTACCTGTAATTCGGATGACACTAGCAATACATACATCTTCTTTCTTTAAATTTTTCTTAATATAAATCAGACATCACGAAGCATATACAAAACCCATTTTTTATGTTCCTGAATTAAAAAATAATAATAATGTAGGAGGCTGTTCTAAGTGAATGTGGCATATTGCCTCACAATTAATACAATAAGTTTTTCGACATAAAGCACGTCACACAACTGTAGGCAAACCTATTGTATTTTACACTCCATTGGTTCTACTTTTCCTTGTATCAGAACAATACTGAATAGTGCATTGACAAATTGTTCAAATTTATGGAAATAATACGCCGATACCTTTGTGGCTTTTACGACAGATTGTGTAATATGTAGGTCTGTCTCACAAATGTACAGGGTGATTTGCGTATTGCGATCGGTTGTAGTCTGCAAAACTAAATGATAGCATTAATATGCCGCTATCAAATGTTAGAGCGTCTATAATCTACAATCTCATTCTCTGTCTCTCGCTATCAAACGTCTGAAGTTAACTTCTATTGTTGTCATCTGTACTACATATTAGGTAATAATTCTATCTTTAGAGTTTTTTGAGGGATACTAAATATTTAAAACAATATTTGATTTCATTTAATAAACTCGAAAATCAACGCCCAAAACTATTAAAATGTCCATTCCTCGATTTTACGTCATAACACACGCCAATCGCACAATTATTATTTTTTTATCTAACACTTCCCGTTATTTTTTACGTTTAATAGCGAACGAAGAAATTACAGGACATTAGGATAAGGTAGGCAATTTTTGAACTAGTAGTTTGTTAAGTAATCGGCCATAACTTTGAACAAGGAATGATTTCGATATTTATCTGAAATTAATTGAGGGAAACCATGGAAAACAAGATGGCCGGTACAGGAATTACCGTTTCTCGGTGAGAGGCCCCAAAACTGTATTAAATATTAAATATAAAAATATTATTTGATTATGAAAATATTTTATTTCCTACCTGTTCTAAACATAATTATTGATTTTTATTTTATTTTCTTTTTTGTAAAAATGTTTAATACAAGCTCAAAATTTTTCTACAGAATTCTTTTGTATAAATACTAGCCACGGAAAAGAAAAATAAAGATAAGTATACAAAAACAGATTTACGAATAAAAAAAAAAACATAGCGAAGGCACAGAGAAGCTTATGCAGTGCTGTGAAATAAAGAGAAAATTTAATGTCTTAAGTGTCCGTTGAATTCTTAGAATGACTATCGCATACAGTTTGACAGCTTTATTAGCAAATTAGAATTGGTAACGTTTTTATTACAAGTTTAAGAAAAAAGCTGTTATATGCAACAGCACAAAGGTAAAATATTTTCTCCTTATATTATTATGTTTTAACATTAAATAAAATTTATAGTTTAAAAAACACACTTAAATCAAGATACAAAAAGTATAAATGCATTCCTTCCATTTTTATAACATTTAGAAACGTGGGGCATTAACTTCAAAAAAACATATTATGTATGTCTTTAATAGACAATCTACAAACTCGTGCGAATCCGAACCGGACTATTAATTTTTTATATAGATATTTCTACTTGTATACCAATAATTATTGCAAACTATCAGTAAAGAGTTAAGAACCTCAGTATTCGGTCGGTAATTAAAATTTCCGAGAACGTCATTTTATCTGAAAAAACTCATAATCACTGTCACATAAATTATCCAATATAATTAGAAAAATTCACCAGTTCGCAAAGTGTTATTCTTATTAGCATGTCCCCCTTGTTACAGTTTTTGTTTGATATTACATTTATTGTTATGTATTTCATTGATATCGGCGCAAGATGCATTCGCTGCTGCATTCATCTGTTTCGAACAAAACAAAACACAACAACGACAGCAATAGTATGAATACCCAGACACAGACCTCAACTATAAACGAAGGGCATTAATGCAGCCCAGCAGCTGTCGTAATATCTGAAAGACAATTGTAAAACCATCAATTCATATTAAAATACTTCTGTCCAATCACGGTCGACATCGTTTATCATGTCGGATTTACTCTTTAAATAACTTTGTTTGTTGTGTTTTATTATTTCACTTTTTTATAAGGCTTAGAGAACTGCAGACGGAATGCATATTACATTAATTGTTCCATTTTACCGTTCGCAACAAAAATTAATCTCTCAACCCATATACGTCGGTAATTGAAATTTAATTAATTTTTAAGCCTGATTTATGAACAAATATGTTTTAATACCATTTGATGGTTATATTTGGTTCGCATTATTAAAAACAACCAATAGTAACGTTTAATATATTGACAGTGAAACAAAACATATACATACGTAATTTTTCATAATTTATGTTGAAAAGGGTGTTTTTAGCACACAGTAAATTACAGCTCTGAGAAGTTTGCAGAAAATTAAACACGAAATCTTGTATACTTTATTTATAGTCATTCCTAACTCATGTATCTTTTTCTCTGAAAACGCTGTTTTTTGTTCTTTGTGTTCTGAATGAATTAATCAGTGCATCTGTTTTGAATCAATTTCTAGTAAATATACATTTTGTTTTATATATGTCGTAGGATAATTGAAAGATCAGTCAAGCAATCAAAATTACATTATGTAGATCTTTGGTTCTTGCTATCGCACAATACTGTGATACCGTGTTTGTGCCACAACTAAAAACTGCTGATTTAAATAGGTTAAGGATTCTACAAAATTCCTGTGTTCGATTTTCATATGGTATTAGGAAATTTGATCATATAACACAATTCAGAAATCTCTGCAACATGATTAGTACTTATCATTGCATGGTTATAAACTTTTTATGCCTTGTACATAAAGTGATCAATTTAGGTCAACCTGAATATCTATATGAGAAATTGATTTGGCGAGACAACCATGCATACTCCGACGTTCTTTGAGTCAAACATCTTCTGGCAGTCCCAAAACATAGAACGAGTAAATTTAAAGGAAGCTTTACTTATCTGGCTGCTTATTTTTATAATAAAATACCCCCCGAATATAAGACGCTTAAAAATAATCCATCCAGGCAGAAAATGGAGGAGTGGGTTGTCTCCAATATAATTTAACATCTTAAAATCGCTTTAACACAACAATAATTTTGCCAATTTCACCAATATAATAGAATTGTTTTATGTTTATTGTATATGTAATAGTTATGCTCTTTTTAATATTGTATTTTATTCTAGTATATTTTTTCGTGGCAACTATGCTACTTTTTTTATGTAATTTTATTTTTGTAGGTCAAGTTGTAAAACAGCTTATAGCTGAACTTAGGCCTTTTGATTCTTAATCAATAAATTATTATTATTATTATTATGTTTGCAAAAGTCCTAAAATTTTCGCGAAAATACAGTTTTTTCAATTATCCTCCGACATATATAACTCAATTTTCAAGATTACGAAAATAAATGATTTTAAACTTTATAGTTATAATTTTTTTCTAAATTATTATTGAAAATATTGTTTGCGATAACAAACATGTTATGTAAAATTGTAAAAAATCAAATTTGCTTCCTTCATAGATTTAAAAATAAAATTTCATTGACTTTTTTTCTTTTTTGTCCTTGGTAATTATAAAAATGATTTGTCGCTATAAATAACAAATAAGTGTTTACTTAAAAAGTCCTTTTTCCCGACAAATCTTTTTTATAAAATTTCATTGTTTACGAGTTGAGTTTCGACATATTATTAAATAGGCCATGATGCAACCAGTCCAGAAACGTGTTTTTCTTCCCCAATTTGACCTCATAAATCAATGATATGCGTATTTAATTTTCAAAGTGGCCGAATGTTAGTCATAGGCTGTATATTTCTCTAATGTCAATTGTCACATTCTATATTATACTGGTTACAACGCACTCCTGCGCTTTTCAAACTTTCTCGTTTAATTCGAAATTAATAATACCCTCAGTCACATCGTCTACGCATGTTTTAGTGTAAACTTGCACAATTAGTGTTTGAGGCCATCAGGCCCCCACTTGTGTGTTCAATAACCAAATTTTGGTTGTACAGTTATAAAAAATACACATTTAAATTGTTTATAACAATTATCCTGATAAAAAAATTGTTTTTATGCTTTCGATTTTTTTACTAAAAAGAATATTTAAGAGAATTTAAAGAAATGAGAAACCATTTTCGCTTAACGTGGGGTTCGAACCCACAAACCTGTGGTTACGAGTCGTGTACGGTACCAACAAGATAGTCTAACATCACTACATACCAGTTTGGCGTGCATTCATTAATTTGAAATATAGTGTTAATTAAATTGTTTATAATTATTGACCCCACTAGAATTTTTTAATCCCAGTAATTTTTGTTCAATCTACAATTAATTCTCAGAGTTAAAGATTTTTTTCAGATTTTTCTGAGCGGTCCTTTTAGTAATAAAGGTGGGGGACAGCAATTTTCCTGAAAAAAAACATCATATTATTGTTGAATTTGCGCTTCAAAAATGTTTGTTTTAAATTTTTTTTATTTATAAAATAATCCCCAGTATATTCAACTTTTATAATTCACATCTGTATTTCGGCTACCGCACTACATCTCTGTGCAAAATTTCAAATTGTTAAGAGGTTAAGAGAAAATCGTCTGTGATGAAGACAGACGAACACCGAACTGGTTCTGTAAGTGTTCCGTTTTACGCGGAACACTTAAAAAAACCTAAAAGCAACGTGATCACTAGTTCTTGATCAGCAAATACTCTGAACTGGGTTAAGAAAATATTTTGTTCTTAAATAATAAATTCTATTTAATTATGTATTTAAGTACACATGTTTTCATATGTTACGAATTTTGAGATTTTAGACTTGATCATAATCGACATCATTGTGCGTTTATATGACATTTTCATTGAAAGTCTTTTACAAACTCTTAGTTACCACATTCTAATCTATAAATTATATCGTCAGCTTGTTGTAATAATAATTACTCAAAATATGAATTCGAATGTAGGCCCAGATAAACTCGAAGGCTGGTGGTCCTGAATAAGTAAATAAGGTAATCTTAATATTTACTTTGAGATTAACAGCATTCAATAAACGTTTTGAAATCACTGACCATTAAGTACCCATCTGCGTGTTAATAATTGTATCGGACAGACGGCCCAGTATCGCTTTGTGCAGGCGACAATTACCTTAAAATAGGTGGACCCTATATTGTTATAGCCTTTTGTCAATTTTACTCTAAACAGCACAAATATTGTAACACTCCATTTTTCCTATGCATTTAGAATAGGTATAGTGATTTATATCATTTGCTTTATATATATTTGAAGTAGATATGTGACGCTTTGAAATTACCTAAAATGTTCTAAGTAGCACACAAATATTAATAAAAAATATTCTTAAAAATAATTTAATTTATCAAAATTAAAATACTGAAAATTTTCATTATGATTCACTTCGCCAAATTTTATTTACTTTCTTACACAATTTTTGTAATATATACAATATTTTAAAACTTTGAAAATTTCGGATTTCGAGTCACTTTTAATTATGAACTTATGTATTTTTTAAAAATTTCCCGTACTTCAAAATCTCATGACGTGCTGTAAAGAAATATTGACGACAATCCCGTTTTCTTTCAGTTTTGTCTTTTGATACTTTTTAGCAGCAAGCCAAATTTTAAAAAGTTTAATGCTTAATCACAGCTAATAAAAACAGTAGTGAAATGAATTTTGTGACCACAGTTCGAAATTTCCCAAAAGCATATTTTACAATCTGATGGATCACCTCAAAATCTAATCGATTTTTTATACTGCGATTTACTTGTATTTCCAAATCAGTATAGCACAAAAATAGAAAGGAAGCCGCTACCTTTATGATTTAATGTGTATAAAATACACCTGTTTATTTAGAAAGAATCATTATTCATATCATAAATATATTTAGTGAGTCGTGTCAAAACCATTTACGTGACTAAAAATTAATACACCGGCGGATACCTAAAAAAGGCTCCATTCAAATTATAAATGAGCGTAATCAATAAGATTATTGAAAAATAACGTCACTTAACATTACAGCATTTCTTATGAACATTCACACAATCAAGCGTTCGATAATAACCTGCTTGTAACAGCCCTTGGTAAAAAATAGATACTTATTAAAATATGAAACTATGTTATTTTAAAGTCAATTTGTTGATAAAGTTTTCTATAAAACGTTCAAAATATACTGTATGAACTCAGAAGAGGGTTAGGCTTAGGCCTGCGAGGCCTGGACCTAGAGGAATTAATAGTCTTCGACACCGTTTGATCGAAACCATGAAAGTTGACACATATACATTAATACGTATACATGTATTTTTTCATGGAGAAGGTTAACAGTGTTGGATCACTTTCACACAGTTTATGCTGAGACCCAGCGGTAAGAGGCGAGGTAGACAAAAGACATATTGTGGGTGTGACCTTCTTTAGTTCTGTCTCGCTCAAATCATCCGCACGTTTTAATTTTTGGCTGGTGCCAACTACTAGGCTAAAAAATGTTATTGCAAAGGTGCCGCTGTCAATTGATTACTCTAAATTCTGGAAATTTTTGTAGATTTAAAAAAACTTTTCCGAAAAATGAAGAGCCACTTTAGGTTTGTGATGGAACAGTTTTGTGAAATAAGTACGGATAAGGTCGTAGTGTGGCATTGAAAACGTGTATTTTATTGGCACAATTAATGCCAAATTTTTTCTAGTAAATCGCACATAAATTACAAAAATAGTCTATTAGAGACCTATATTTGTCCTTTATCTTCCTTATGAGAAAGAATTTTTGCAGAATGTTGACGAATAAGTCTACAATCAGTTGACAGCCGAAGCGCAGAGCCGCGGGGTGCGGCTAGTGTATTATATTTTTCAATATAAGAAGAAACACGACATATGAATGATATTCAAATAGGACACACTGTATTATGCTACTGTAATATGCATTTTCTAAAGAGATATCTATTATGTAGTGCGCCGTATTTTAGATAGCATAATAATAAAAACCCGGGTCGCAGTGCCAAAACCCTGCCGACAATATAGTGTATTTACTAATACAGGCAGTGTGGCTTTATTATGCAGACTTAAAAGTTGGTTTTTGGGCAAAATAAAAAATTTTACTCCTTAATACACCCCTTAAAATAACATTTTTTTTCTTAATGGCAATACTATTATCAGTCGAACCTCTATACCAAATTATATACAACTTTCAGTAAATTATTCACTATCTGCAAACTAGTGTTTTCAAAAAATTTGTAAGTCCGGTCCTGTCGGGCCGATTTTATTAAAATTTTAGGGACACTTTTTAATTACTACTAAAGGGTTAAATGTCAATTTTGAAACGATTCTGAGAATTTTTTCGGTATTTTGGGACCCAAAAACATTTTTCAACCCCTAAAAACTACCCTTAAAATGCCCCGATTACGCCCATTTTAAATAGGCTTCTTGCGGTGATGGATTTCAAAACGTGAGCCAAATTTCGTTAAAATCAATTAACTCTTTCGAAAGTTATTGCCCGCACACATATATATATATATACGTATATATATACGTATATATATATATATATATATATATATATATATATATATATATATATATATATATATAAATATATATATACATATATATATAAACATTTTTAAAAATGGTGCCAAAGTGTTTAGGAGGTTATGAAACGTCGAGAAATTTTGGTCCGACCCCTAGGTACCGCCATCCGACCGACGCCAATAGTGTATGTTGCCATATGGCAAATACACTAATAACATACATATAAAATATTCTATTCTGCACCTGTTCCAGTGATAAAATCGACATCAATCTTGTATCCATTAACATCGAGTGGGTTCAATTTATTATTTACAATTTACAATGACGTTTACTACATTGTCTATTGATTCAACTTTTTTCGCCTTTAAACTTGATTGGACACTTTTTGATATATGATAATTATGTTTTTAACCTACTAATATTTAAAAGTTTAGTAAGGGTGTGTGAGAACACGAAAAATAAAATACTGTTCGAGAAATAAATCGTCGAGTTGATTAATAGGCTAACAAACAACGTTTGTTGGCTGCCCGTTCGGCAAGAATAAAACAGCGGTGCATGTACTTATGTATAGGCGGCGGTAGTTATACTTCTTTAACGTGATCGCGATAATTTATATTCACATTTTCGTTAACTCGTACATTGATAAAATAAAATAGGATGTCTAGGGAGACGATATAATTATAGTTGGAAAAATATTTTTAAACAGGTTGGGCTATGCTTGTGATCTTATAATTTATATATATTTTACCTTTGTTCCATTTTCAAAAGTAACATTTTAGTGGCTGCATAAAGTCACTTTTTAAAGGGTTTTCTACTGTTGAATTCATAATTTAAAAAAATACAAGTATTGAGGTTATTTAACTGTCAATATTTGTTATTCTTTAAAAAAGTCTAAACTAATCTATCATTTAAGAAGTTCCGTCCGATGTCACTAGTACAACCTACTTTGTTGTTTTATGAAATAACTATTTTGGCATTATCAGAAACAATTTCCGCAACATATTCGTTGCATGCTGCGTCTCGCAAGTACCGTAACATAGAAAATTTTACCCTCAGTGCGCTAAAAGAAGTATAACTTCAAAAATAATAGATGTAAGCTCTGTTCCAACCTGAAACTCTAACGAAACTGTTTGTACTGGTTTTGTGCTCATGCGTCGACTTTGCATTTTTTTGTGACAATACAAATTTTGACTTTGGTTGAAATGCTTCTGTGACAGTTTTGTGATTAAAGAGAGCTGATACCTAGCGAGAGCTGATACCTAGCGAAATAATCAGCTCTCGCATGTAGTAAATTTAATGTTACAATTGCTTTATTAGGATGAATTAACAGTTAAGATATCGCACCGTAGAGTAACTGATTAACTCATTCCGCCGCGAAAGTGGAATGATTCGGGTTTGAATCCCAACGGTGACAAGTGGATAAAAATACATTTTTCTAATTTAGCATTGTAACAATGAATGATTATAACAATTATATAGCTCGTTCTGAAGCATTACAGAATTAACATATTCTTATATTAGTAGGACCTATATTGTGCAGCAAATGCCAATTCTGAACAGAACTGATTGGAGGAAAGAAGAAGTCTAGGTATTGAAATATTTTAAAAACTATCCACAGTATCTAAATTTTTCTCCCTGAGTCAACTCAAAACTGTAAGTCTGAAGTAGTGCAATAATGTTGTTAACGCAACAGCCATAGCGACGCGTCGACGTCGGACCTGACACATTGTGCCGCTTTGCTTCTATACGTTCCGTAGAAGTCTACCTATTTCGTATCAAACTGAACGCTATAAGAAATTGAATTGAGTGCGTAGTATATGCATCTTGTGCGCAGTGATATAGTCTCGAGTAACTGTTAAAACTCGCTAATCTCTTGTTTTAACATAACGTTACTCACTTGCTAAAATAACGTGCATGATACAGAAACTACTATTTTGAAAAGATAATTTATCAAATTTTTTCAAATCTGATTTGTTAGAAAAAATAAAATATAAATATGGTCATATACTATTGAAAAATCTCATATTATACAAAATATACAATAATAAAAAACCGGGTCGCAGTGCCAAAACCCTGCCGACAATATTATAGTGTATTTGCTTATACAGGCAGTGTGGCTTTATTTTGCGAATTTAAGTTGGTTTTTGGGTAAAATAAAAAAATTGACTCCTTAATACACCCCTTAAAACCTTTTTTTAATTGCATTATTATGATCAATCGAACATCTATACCAAATTAAATACACCTTTCAGTAAATAAATCACTATCTGCAAACTAGTGTTTTCACAAAATTTGTAAGTCCGGTCCTGTCGGGCCCATTTTATTTAAATTTTAGGGACACTAAAGGGTTAAATGTCAATTTTGAAACAATTCTGAGAATTTTTTCGGTATTTTGGGGCCCAAAAACATTTTTCAATCCCTAAAAACTACCCTTAAAATGCTCCGATTACGCCCATTTTAAATAGGCTTCTTGCGGTGATGGATTTCAACACGTGGGCCAAATTTCGTTAAAATCAATTAACTCTTTCGAAAGTTATTGCCCGCACACACACACACACACATATATATATATATATATATATATATATATATATATATATATATATATATATATATATATATATATATATATATATATATATACGTATATAAATATATATATATATGTATATATACATATATATATAAACATTTTGAAAAATGGTGCCAAAGTGTTTAGGAGGTTATGAAACGTCGAGAAATTTTGGTCCGATCCCTAGGTTCTGCCATCCGACCGACGCCAATAGTGTATGTTGCCATATGGCAAATACACTAATAATACTCAGATATGTAGTAACAATATATATTTATTGCACATAAAATGTATAAAAGGCACTGGTCAACTTGCGCTGATCTTCCACCTAGCTCATAGAATAAAATACACAGAAAAAGTAATATATAAAACAGTACAAATAAAAGTAATAATTTACTATGCCAGTTGCTCTGCCAGTAGTATGATTTATTTAGTATACATATTATACTATACACTTTTTTTAATATTTCATTCCTTCTTTCGGTTTTTTGGAAAAATCTTGAATTACTTACACAGCTTCATTGCGTGAATCACAAAAATATATCAATTTTTCAATTTATACTTTGAACAAACATCGTTATCCAGCGTCAGCAAACAATCTAGTTCAGTGGTTGAATGGAGTCACAGCTGTCATGCAATATTGGGTAGCTATTCATATTATACGTACGACAACAAGCCCGCAGCAGTAGCTAGAATTCCACTTCTAAGCCTCCAACACCCTCCTGTCACCCCGAATGCACGGCTACGAATAGTATTTTAATCTCGAAATGCAGCCAATTTTAGCGACCATTTATGTGAAATGAATACCAAAATACATGCACGTAGTTGTAGGTGTGTTACCCTTTTTTACCGACTGTCGATAAAATTGTAACCGCTATATTAGTATATTCCGCCGGGAAAGTGGAAAGATTCGGGTTTAAGTCCCGACGGTGACAATTGCTTGAAAGTAAATTTTTCTAATATAGCATTGCAACAATGAATGTTTCTTAACAATTATAACAAACAATAGCTATTATCTGTGTAACCACTATTATTGGTCATTTTAACTCTTTAAACCGAGCTGGGTAGAGTAGTGGTGACAGCGCTAGACTCGCATTCGGGAGATCCGGGTTCGAATCCCGACGGGGGCAGATGTGGATAGGATTTTTTCCTACTGCCTCTCGCCGAGAAACGGTAATTCCTGTACCGGCCATCTTGATTGAGGTTTTCCATGGTTTCCCTCAATTAATTCCAGATAAATATCGAGATGGTTCCTTATTTGAGGCCACGGCCTATCAAACTCCTAGTTCAAAAATTAGCTACCTTATCCTAATTTCCTATAATTCCTTCATTCGCCCATTGCTATTACATAAGTTAAGTTTTAAAAAATGTAGAAAAATAACGGGAAGTGTGGTAGATGGAAAATAGTAATGGTGCGAATGGCGTCTGTTGTGACATAAAGTCGAGAAACGGACGTTAAACGCATTATTATTATTATTATTATATTATTGGTCATTTTAACTCTTTAGACCCCATCTAATTACCAAGGTTAGTTCACATTTCTTTTCTTAAGACGACAACGTATTTTTACTTTGCCGCCACTATATTTATTAATCACTAGCGGATCTGGTAGATAGACGATGTCCTTTTACAGACCTCACTAGCAATATATATTTCTTTAAATAAAATTTGGGATTATATGTTTTTATGTGAGAAATACAAAAAAACATGTGTAAAAATATTGGTCGGAAAATAAAAAAAATAATTCTGGATCCTACAACAGCGCCACCATCCAGGTGATCCCATAAGTACAAAAAAAATTAATCAAAATCAGTCAAGCCGTTTAGGAGGAGAAGAACTACGGACATACGCACACCGGGATCTTATATATAAAGATATATAGTTCTACCCTATGTGAAGCACTATCCTCGTATTTTAGAGTCAGCTAATACTTAACATTCACAATAAATAATAATTTAACATTACCTAAAGAGTCTTTAGTGTTTCATCAATGTTTTATCAACGGGGTCCTGTCTATATAGCTACTAAAATCTATAACAGAGTACCAAGTTCAAAAAGATTTTACTTCATAAAAACAAAAAACGAAAAGAAAGAATTGAAAAAACTTTTTAACAAATTGAAATTGCATAATATAAACTAAAAATGCGCTGTTAATTTATGCACTTTTTTCGAGAATAACTTTAAAATATTGGTCATCTTAATGTCCTTCGTTTACTGTACATTCTGTATAAGCCTTAGTAAAAAGTGTACAGGAATATTATGTAGGTTGCGAAGTCGGGAGAAAGAAAGGAATGGCTTAATAATGTTATGTAAATTTACCTACCAAAGTAGGCGAATATTTGTAGTTCTTGTAGACGCAAAGGAATTTGTTTGTTGCTAATCCAGTTGGCCTTTTCTGTTTGCTTTTCTATACCTTCGTTTAAATTTAAATAGTCGTGCTAATATTCTTATTCAGTGGTTTCCCATTTCATGCTTCATATTTCCATAGTCCACTTGTTTTGTTAAACATTTCCAACTTATCACTTTATTTTACTTAACTTTGCTTACTTTCTACAATAATAATTCAATAAACCTTAGATATATATTTTATTTCATGCAAATCGGTCTAGCCGTTTATGCTCTATCACATTCATAAAATATATTCATAATTAAGCTCAAGACTCTTAAACGAATGCTCTATCTGCTTCTTTGTATAAAGTTAATAAATAAATAAAACACGATAAAATTTGATATAATCAAGATGAAGTCTAAATGCATCTGAACATAGCGAGATTGAAAGTTTATTAAAGTTGTTTTTTATAAACTTAGCTAATAGAAACTAAAAAAAGAGCGTCTTACAGTAGTCGCCAATGATGTATAACATATTTATTTCACACTGTATTTATAAAAGCACGGTTGACAACTGTGTCTTCTTATTTCTTTCTCTTTTTTTCTGCCTCTCTCTATAATCATACGATATATTACTAAATTGAATAATTTGAATAGCGCGTGTTTTTCTCACTTCCTTAACGCATTTCCACTTCGTTCACAAAATTACTAGCCATGCCGAGAGCTACGATGTTCCACATTAAAAAACAATGTTGGGGTCAACAATACAACGTATTAATGTTGTCTCAAAAAGACCCAACAACACAATCCTCCTTTGCAGGCAGAAAGACGACGCACTTCCTAGAGGTAATAATTTATGATATTAAGACACTAATTATTGATTCTTAGAATAAAAATAACAAAAGAAAAATGTTGAAACCTCTTTTATACTACAGCCTTTTTTCTATTTGATAGTTTGTTTTTTAAATTACAGTGTTTATTTGAAAGCGATGTTGTATAAAAGAGTTTGTTTATTTAATAGAATTATATAATAATAATAGGTCTCTGCATTATTTTTATAGTTTGAATAAACTAGCAAAATTTTATTTACATTGGGCAATACACCTAACAAAAGAAAAAAATCTTTTGTTAAAATGTTTTTATATTACCTGTTTCACCTTAGTAATAATGACGATTAATTCGATGAGGGTTGAATTGAAGGTAAATATGCCATCTGACTAATAACGGGTATATATCAATTTCAAATGCAAAAATAGCATGCAGGTAGTTAACGTTGTGAGAATATTTTTTTTATACAAGCTTACCGTTGATCTAGGAACCAAAAAAAAATTACGTATGCAAAACAAAAGGTAACAATTTACTTATTCCTATATTAGACTGCCATTTTGGAATTTCTGTGTAAAGTTTGCTACACGAGTAGGGTTGCCGACCGTCCCGCTATACGCGGGACGTCCCGTTTCTGATATCCTTAACGAGACGTCCCGCTCAGAATAGATATATTTCTACTGCCTTAAGTGGATACATCGTAAATTACAATATAAAATAGCTAATAATTACAATTAAAAAATTAATCCATGCTGTAAAAACAATGTCTGACCAGAAATGCTTTTAAATTAGTTTCAAATTTTTTTAAACATTGAATGCTTCTTAAACTACTAGGAAGTTTATTACATAAGACACTTCCAATATAGTCCGGGTTTTTATGAGACAGTGTTAATCTGCACTTATCTAGTCTGATGTCTTCACGGTTTCTGATATTATAATTATGTACGTCATTGACTTTAGTGTTTTTTATTCGTAAGATACATTCAAAAATAAAAATACTAGGAACTGTTAAGATGTTGGAATGGACTATGCTCTAGATACACTTATACAACCTACTATTACTTATCAAAAAATTATTTGTAGTCATATTTTTGCTACGGTTAATCAATGTAAAATTCGTAACATGCATTTTATTTATTTACACGCATAAGTAAAATAAATTATTAGCAACGTATGACTGACACGATATTTTTCATTAACTTGTATCTTAAAATCATATGAGAAATGAAGATCTTCGTAAAAGTTGTCAGTTCATGATACCCACTTATAGCTAAGCCATATTCACTTTCATAATAACGTGTGGAACTCTGTGTACAGAGTGTTCTGCTCACTATTTAACGCAAGAAAGGAATAAAAACGCTGACGAAAAAACGTTCTAAGTCTAAAGGTATTAGAAAATTTTTTTGTCTCATTTTTGAAGGGCAATTTGCTACGTCTAATTGATGTTTGCATGAGTTAATTTTAAGCAGCGAAGGCAATGTTCTCGACATAATAATGGACTGATCGAGCTGGGTAGAGTAGTGGTGACAGCACTGGACTCGCATTCGGGAGGTACGGTTTCGAATCCCGGTGGGGGCAGATGTGGCTGGGACTTTTTCCTACTGCCTCTCGCCGAGAAACGGTAATTTCTGTACCGGTCGTCTTGATTAAGGTTTTCCATGGTTTCCCTTAATTAATTCCAAATAAATATCGAGATGGTTCCTTATTCAAGGTCATGGCCGATTACCTATCAAACTCCCAGTTTAAAAATTACCTATCCTATCCTGATTTCCTATAATTCCAACATTCGCCCATTGTTATTACATAAGTTGAAGTTGTAAAAAATGTAGAAAATAACGGGAAGTGGTAGATGAAAAAATAGTAATGGTGCGAATGGCGTCTGTTATGACATAAACGTCGACAAACGGACGTTAAGCTCATTATTATTATTATTAATAATAATAATAGACTGTCTCGAATGCTAATGAATTTCACATCGTATCCTAGTACACAACTCCATAGTGGTCCCTATTATAGCATTTAATCTCTTTTGAAGTCAATATAGCAATAACGAAACATTTTCGGACTCATCTTTCTAGCAACTGTACCTACTGTTTCAAGTACGTACCTAAAAAAGAAGAGAAAAGGAGCAACCTGTATATATCTGCTAAATATATACATTTCCTTGCAATAGTCATAGATCATGTAAATATTACTGCGTTGGTAGTTCATTAGTTTAATTGTTTGGCATCAAGCATGCCATGAAATTAATGAGGAAGCATTTGTCTCCTGTCTAGTAAAGTAAGCAGCGGTAGCTTCTGCAGCCGGAGCTCTGTGAGATGTACATATCTAGGTAATCGTAAGTATTTGGTGCTTCGTTGCACCGGCATTTTAGGTTAAAAACATGCCTTTCAATTCTACAGATAAGACCGGTTATAGGTTGCTAAAGTGGTTTTGTTGTAAGCGCTATGTCGTCAATTTATTTGTCCTGCAAGTTTTGTATAACAAACGAAATAGTGTCAAAAGCGTCAACACTGTAGCACGATACCAAACAGATATAATTAGTATAGAATTTTTATCCATATTTTGCATACGTATCTTCCTCGAAATTGTTTGTTTTTCCTGTTTTCTATTTACTTAAGAATAATTTAATGTTTTGTGATTTTTATATTACAGAATTAATATTACAGAATTAATATGGTAAACTGATGATGGATTATCAAAAACATTCTCAAAAAATTTGATTTGAGGAGGACCTTAAATTATGATCATATAATTACAGTTTTCATAAGTATACAGGAGCATTCTAATGTCGTTGTGGTACTGTCTACATTAGATTGATATTAGCCGCGCACAGCTAACAAAAATTCGACAGTATGAATTTAACCATAAAAGACCACACTGAAATGACAGATGAATGACATTAACGCACTTTCTGTCATCTGGAAACTGATATGGTAGACGACTGTAACATTTGATTACAACCAATAGTCGTTTTAAGTGTCATCTAGCTGCAAAAATAAAATTTTGAAAATCTTTTCAAATGTTTGAGGTTAATTTTTTGTAAATATTATTTTCAAGCATTTTGAAGATTATATATTAAAAATTAGTTTTTAATCACGCCAAAGAAATATAACTTCAAACGGATGTACACAAGTACACGCACCCACTTTTTTTTAATAAATACGTTTAAAAAAATATAGTATTGTAATAGTGCGCTTACAGTAACAAAGTTTTCAAACCTTGGATATATATTTATCTGATGAGACCATATCTTTCGTTCAACTTTACCAACGAAGCACATCATCTTTCCAATCTCTTAATGTTGAAAATGTCCCGAAGGACAGGGGAAGACCCATCTTCACCTCATCCATCTGTTCTGGCCTGGTGAACAGCGTTTATTATATCTGGGAATAGACATGTAGGAACTTATAATATCTAACTATATAGAGTGATCAATAATATAATTTGGCAAACTCCTAAATTTGTATATTTTTTTCACTCATTATTTAGCTACAATTTCTTTTTTGGACTATCCTCCATAAAATACGTACTTTACATGTCGTAACGTAACTCATTACGGACTAGGGCGGTAAAGTAAAACAAATTTGATCGCGCTATAC
>JAVRKA010001186.1:0-22031 GCA_034508555.1 Venustoraphidia nigricollis | reverse complement strand
GGCATTTAAGATATAGGTGTCGATAGGCATTTCAGATATAGGTGTCGATAGGCATTTCAGATATAGGTGTCGATAGGTATTTCAGATATAGGTGTCGATAGGCATTTCAGATATAGGTGTCGATAGGCATTTCAGATATAGGTGTCGAAAGGCATTTCAGATATAGTTGTCGATAGGCATTTCAGATATAGGTGTCGATAGGCATTTCAGATATAGGTGTCGATAGGCATTTCAGATATAGGTGTCGATAGGCATTTCAGATATAGGTGTCGAAAGGCATTTCAGAAATAGGTGTCGATAGGCATTTCAGATATAGGTGTCGATAGGCATTTCAGATATAGGTGTCGATAGGCATTTCAGATATAGGTGCCGATAGGCATTTCAGATATAGTTGCCGATTGGCATTTTAAAAATAGGTGCCGATAGGCATTTCAGATATAGAAGCCGATAGGCATTTCAATATAGGTGCCGATAGGCATTCCAGATATGGTTGCCGATAGGCATTTCAAATATAGGTGCTGATAGGCATTTCAGATGTAGTTTCCGATAGGCATTTCAAAAATAGGTGTCGATAGGCATTTCAGATATAGGTGTCGATAGGCATTTCAGATATAGGTGTCGATAGGCATTTCAGATATAGGTGTCGATAGGCATTTCAGATATAGGTGTCGATAGGCATTTCAGATATAGGTGTCGATAGGCATTTCAGATATAGGTGTCGATAGGCATTTCAGATATAGGTGTCGATAGGCATTTCAGATATAGGTGTCAATAGGCATTTCAGATATAGGTGTCGATAGGCATTTCAGATATAGGTGCCGATAGGCATTTCAGATATAGTTGCCGATTGGCATTTTAAAAAATAGGTGCCGATAGGCATTTCAGATATAGAAGCCGATAGGCATTTCAAATATAGGTGCCGATAGGCATTCCAGAAATGGTTTCCGATAGGCATTTCAAATATAGGTGCTGATAGGCATTTCAGATGTTGTTTCCGATAGGCATTTCAAAAATAGGTGTCGATAGGCATTTCAGATATAGGTGTCGATAGGCATTTCAGATATAGGTGTCGATAGGCATTTCAGATATAGGTGTCGATAGGCATTTCAGATATAGGTGTCGATAGGCATTTCAGATATAGGTGTCGATAGGAATTTCAGATATAGGTGTCGATAGGCATTTCAGATATAGGTGTCGATAGGCATTTCAGATATAGGTGCCGATAGGCATTTCAGATATAGTTGCCGATTGGCATTTTAAAAATAGGTGCCGATAGGCATTTTAGATATAGAAGCCGATAGCATTTCAAATATAGGTGCCGATAGGCATTCCAGATATGGTTGCCGATAGGCATTTCAAATATAGGTGCTGATAGGCATTTCAGATGTAGTTTCCGATAGGCATTTCAAAAATAGGTGTCGATAGGCATTTCAGATATAGGTGTCGATAGGCATTTCAGATATAGGTGTGGATAGGCATTTCAGATATAGGTGTCGATAGGCATTTCAGATATAGGTGTCGATAGGCATTTCAGATATAGGTGTCGATAGGCATTTCAGATATAAGTGCCGATAGGCATTTCAGATATAGTTGCCGATTAGCATTTTAAAAATAGGTGCCGATAGGCATTTCAGATATAGAAGCCGATAGGCATTTCAAATATAGGTGCCGATAGGCATTCCAGATATGGTTGCCGATAGGCATTTCAAATATAGGTGCTGATAGGCATTTCAGATGTAGTTTCCGATAGGCATTTCAAAAATAGGTGTCGATAGGCATTTCAGATATAGGTGTCGATAGGCATTTCAGATATAGGTGTCGATAGGCATTTCAGATATAGGTGTCGATAGGCATTTCATATATAGGTGTCGATAGGCATTTCAGATATAGGTGTCGATAGGCATTTCAGATATAGGTGTCGATAGGCATTTCAGATATAGGTGTCGATAGGCATTTCAGATATAGGTGTCGATAGGCATTTCAGATATAGGTGCCGATAGGCATTTCAGATATAGGTGTCGATAGGCATTTCAGATATAGGTGTCGATAGGCATTTCAGATATAGGTGTCGATAGGCATTTCAGATATAGGTGTCGATAGGCATTTCAGATATAGGTGTCGATAGGCATTTCAGATATAGGTGTCGATAGGCATTTCAGATATAGGTGTCGATAGGCATTTCAGATATAGGTGTCGATAGGCATTTCAGATATAGGTGCCGATAGGCATTTCAGATATAGTTGCCGATTGGCATTTTAAAAATAGGTGCCGATAGGCATTTCAGATATAGAAGCCGATAGGCATTTCAAAAATAGGTGCCGATAGGCATTCCAGATATGGTTGCCGATAGGCATTTCAAATATAGGTGCTGATAGGCATTTCAGATGTAGTTTCCGATAGGCATTTCAAAAATAGGTGACGATAGGCATTTCAGATATAGGTGTCGATAGGCATTTCAGATATAGGTGTCGATAGGCATTTCAGATATAGGTGTCGATAGGCTTTTCAGATATAGGTGTCGATAGGCATTTCAGATATAGGTGTCGATAGGCATTTCAGATATAGGTGTCGATAGGCATTTCAGATATAGGTGTCGATAGGCATTTCAGACATAGGTGTCGAAAGGCATTTCAGATATAGGTGCCGATAGGCATTTCAGATATAGTTGCCGATTGGCATTTTAAAAATAGGTGCCGATAGGCATTTCAGATATAGAAGCCGATAGGCATTTCAAATATAGGTGCCGATAGGCATTCCAGATATGGTTGCCGATAGGCATTTCAAATATAGGTGCTGATAGGCATTTCAGATGTAGTTTCCGATAGGCATTTCAAAAATAGGTGTCGATAGGCATTTCAGATATAGGTGTCGATAGGCATTTCAGATATAGGTGTCGATAGGCATTTCAGAAATAGGTGTCGATAGGCATTTCAGATATAGGTGTCGATAGGCATTTCAGATATAGGTGTCGATAGGCATTTCAGATATAGGTGTCGATAGGCATTTCAGATATAGGTGTCGATAGGCATTTCAGATATAGGTGCCGATAGGCATTTCAGATATAGTTGCCGATTGGCATTTTAAAAATAGGTGCCGATAGGCATTTCAGATATAGAAGCCGATAGGCATTTCAAATATAGGTGCCGATAGGCATTCCAGATATGGTTGCCGATAGGCATTTCAAATATAGGTGCTGATAGGCATTTCAGATGTAGTTTCCGATAGGCATTTCAAAAATAGGTGTCGATAGGCATTTCAGATAAAGGTGTCGATAGGCATTTCAGATATAGGTGTCGATAGGCATTTCAGATATAAGTGTCGATAGGCATTTCAGATATAGGTGTCGATAGGCATTTCAGATATAGGTGTCGATAGGCATTTCAGATATAGGTGTCGATAGGCATTTCAGATATAGGTGTCGATAGGCATTTCAGATATAGGTGTCGATAGGCATTTCAGATATAGGTGTCGATAGGCATTTCAGATATAGGTGTCGATAGGCATTTCAGATATAGGTGTCGATAGGCATTTCAGATATAGGTGTCGATAGGCATTTCAGATATAGGTGTCGATAGGCATTTCAGATATAGGTGTCGAAAGGCATTTCAGATATAGGTGTCGATAGGCATTTCAGATATAGGTGTCGATAGGCATTTCAGATATAGGTGTCGATAGGCATTTCAGATATAGGTGTCGATAGGCATTTCAGATATAGGTGTCGAAAGGCTTCTCAGATATAGGTGTCGATAGGCATTTCAGATATAGGTGTCGATAGGCCTTTCAGATATAGGTGTCGATAGGCATTTCAGATATAGGTGCCGATAGGCATTTCAGATATAGTTGCCGATTGGCATTTTAAAAATAGGTGCCGATAGGCATTTCAGATATAGAAGCCGATAGGCATTTCAAATATAGGTGCCGATAGGCATTCCAGATATGGTTGCCGATAGGCATTTCAAATATAGGTGCTGATAGGCATTCAGATGTAGTTTCCGATAGGCATTTCAAAAATAGGTGTCGATAGGCATTTCAGATATAGGTGTCGATAGGCATTTCAGATATAGGTGTCGATAGGCATTTCAGATATAGGTGTCGATAGGCATTTCAGATATAGGTGTCGATAGGCATTTCAGATATAGGTGTCGATAGGCATTTCAGATATAGGTGTCGATAGGCATTTCAGATATAGGTGTCGATAGGCATTTCAGATATAGGTGTCGATAGGCATTTCAGATATAGGTGTCGATAGGCATTTCAGATATAGGTGTCGATAGGCATTTCAGATATAGGTGTCGATAGGCATTTCAGATATAGGTGTCGATAGGCATTTCAGATATAGGTGCCGATAGGCATTTCAGATATAGTTGCCGATTGGCATTTTAAAAATAGGTGCCGATAGGCATTTCAGATATAGAAGCCGATAGGCATTTCAAATATAGGTGCCGATAGGCTTTCCAGAAATGGTTTCCGATAGGCATTTCAAATATAGGTGCTGATAGGCATTTCAGATGTAGTTTCCGATAGGCATTTCAAAAATAGGTGTCGATAGGCATTTCAGATATAGGTGTCGATAGGCATTTCAGATATAGGTGTCGATAGGCATTTCAGATATAGGTGTCGATAGGCATTTCAGATATAAGTGTCGATAGGCATTTCAGATATAGGTGTCGATAGGAATTTCAGATATAGGTGTCGATAGGCATTTCAGATATAGGTGTCGATAGGCATTTCAGATATAGGTGCCGATAGGCATTTCAGATATAGTTGCCGATTGGCATTTTAAAAATAGGTGCCGATAGGCATTTTAGATATAGAAGCCGATAGGCATTTCAAATATAGGTGCCGATAGGCATTCCAGATATGGTTGCCGATAGGCATTTCAAATATAGGTGCTGATAGGCATTTCAGATGTAGTTTCCGATAGGCATTTCAAAAATAGGTGTCGATAGGCATTTCAGATATAGGTGTCGATAGGCATTTCAGATATAGGTGTGGATAGGCATTTCAGATATAGGTGTCGATAGGCATTTCAGATATAGGTGTCGATAGGCATTTTAGATATAGGTGTCGATAGGCATTTCAGATATAAGTGCCGATAGGCATTTCAGATATAGTTGCCGATTAGCATTTTAAAAATAGGTGCCGATAGGCATTTCAGATATAGAAGCCGATAGGCATTTCAAATATAGGTGCCGATAGGCATTCCAGATATAGGTGTCGATAGGCATTTCAGATATAGGTGCCGATAGGCATTTCAGATATAGTTGCCGATTGGCATTTTAAAAATAGGTGCCGATAGGCATTTTAGATATAGGTGTCGATAGGCATTTCAGATATAGGTGTCGATAGGCATTTCAGATATAGGTGTCGATAGGCATTTCATATATAGGTGTCGATAGGCATTTCAGATATAGGTGTCGATAGGCATTTCAGATATAGGTGTCGATAGGCATTTCAGATATAGGTGTCGATAGGAATTTCAGATATAGGTGTCGATAGGCATTTCAGATATAGGTGTCGATAGGCATTTCAGATATAGGTGCCGATAGGCATTTCAGATATAGTTGCCGATTGGCATTTTAAAAATAGGTGCCGATAGGCATTTTAGATATAGAAGCCGATAGGCATTTCAAATATAGGTGTCGATAGGCATTTCAGATATAGGTGTCGATAGGCATTTCATATATAGGTGTCGATAGGCATTTCAGATATAGGTGTCGATAGGCATTTCAGATATAGGTGTCGATAGGCATTTCAGATATAGGTGTCGATAGGAATTTCAGATATAGGTGTCGATAGGCATTTCAGATATAGGTGTCGATAGGCATTTCAGATATAGGTGCCGATAGGCATTTCAGATATAGTTGCCGATTGGCATTTTAAAAATAGGTGCCGATAGGCATTTTAGATATAGAAGCCGATAGGCATTTCAAATATAGGTGCCGATAGGTATTCCAGATATGGTTGCCGATAGGCATTTCAAATATAGGTGCTGATAGGCATTTCAGATGTAGTTTCCGATAGGCATTTCAAAAATAGGTGTCGATAGGCATTTCAGATATAGGTGTCGATAGGCATTTCAGATATAGGTGTGGATAGGCATTTCAGATATAGGTGTCGATAGGCATTTCAGATATAGGTGTCGATAGGCATTTCAGATATAGGTGTCGATAGGCATTTCAGATATAAGTGCCGATAGGCATTTCAGATATAGTTGCCTATTAGCATTTTAAAAATAGGTGCCGATAGGCATTTCAGATATAGAAGCCGATAGGCATTTCAAATATAGGTGCCGATAGGCATTCCAGATATGGTTGCCGATAGGCATTTCAAATATAGGTGCTGATAGGCATTTCAGATGTAGTTTCCGATAGGCATTTCAAAAATAGGTGTCGATAGGCATTTCAGATATAGGTGTTGATAGGCATTTCCGATATAGGTGTCGATAGGCATTTCAGATATAGGTGTCGATAGGCATTTCAGTTATAGGTGTCGATAGGCATTTCAGATATAGGTGTCGATAGGCATTTCAGATATAGGTGTCGATAGGCATTTCAGATATAGGTGTCGATAGGCATTTCAGATATAGGTGTCGATAGGCATTTCAGATATAGGTGTCGCTAGGCATTTCAGATATAGGTGTCGATAGGCATTTCAGATATAGGTGTCGATAGGCATTTCAGATATAGGTGTCGATAGTCATTTCAGATATAGGTGCCGTTCGGCATTTCAGATATAGTTGCCGATTGGCATTTTAAAAATAGGTGCCGATAGGCATTTCAGATATAGAAGCCGATAGGCATTTTAAATATAGGTGCCGATAGGCATTCCAGATATGGTTGCCGATAGGCATTTCAAATATAGGTGCTGATAGGCATTTCAGATGTCGTTTCCGATAGGCATTTCAAAAATAGGTGTCGATAGGCATTTCAGATATAGGTGTCGATAGGCATTTCAGATATAGGTGTCGATAGGCATTTCAGATATAGGTGTCGATAGGCATTTCATATATAGGTGTCGATAGGCATTTCAGATATAGGTGTCGATAGGCATTTCAGATATAGGTGTCGATAGGCATTTCAGATATAGGTGTCGATAGGCATTTCAGATATAGGTGTCGATAGGCATTTCAGATATAGGTGCCGATAGGCATTTCAGATATAGTTGCCGATTGGCATTTTAAAAATAGGTGCCGATAGGCATTTCAGATATAGAAGCCGATAGGCATTTCAAAAATAGGTGCCGATAGGCATTCCAGATATGGTTGCCGATAGGCATTTCAAATATAGGTGCTGATAGGCATTTTAGATGTAGTTTCCGATAGGCATTTCAAAAATAGGTGACGATAGGCATTTCAGATATAGGTGTCGATAGGCATTTCAGATATAGGTGTCGATAGGCATTTCAGATATAGGTGTCGATAGGCATTTCAGATATAGGTGTCGATAGGCATTTCAGATATAGGTGTCGATAGGCATTTCAGATATAGGTGTCGATAGGCATTTCAGATATAGGTGTCGATAGGCATTTCAGATATAGGTGTCGATAGGCATTTCAGATATAGGTGTCGATAGGCATTTCAGATATAGGTGTCGATAGGTATTTCAGATATAGGTGTCGATAGGCATTTCAGATATAGGTGTCGATAGGCATTTCATATATAGGTGTCGAAAGGCATTTCAGATATAGGTGTCGATAGGCATTTCAGATATAGGTGTCGATAGGCATTTCAGATATAGGTGTCGATAGGCATTTCAGATATAGGTGTCGATAGGCATTTCAGATATAGGTGTCGAAAGGCATTTCAGATATAGGTGTCGATAGGCATTTCAGATATAGGTGTCGATAGGCATTTCAGATATAGGTTTTGATAGGCATTTCAGATATAGGTGCCGATAGGCATTTCAGATATAGTTGCCGATTGGCATTTTAAAAATAGGTGCCGATAGGCATTTCAGATATAGAAGCCGATAGGCATTTCAAATATAGGTGCCGATAGGCATTCCAGATATGGTTGCCGATAGGCATTTCAAATATAGGTGCTGATAGGCATTTCAGATGTAGTTTCCGATAGGCATTTCAAAAATAGGTGTCGATAGGCATTTCAGATATAGGTGTCGATAGGCATTTCAGATATAGGTATCGATAGGCATTTCAGATATAGGTGTCGATAGGCATTTCAGATATAGGTGTCGATAGGCATTTCAGATATAGGTGTCGATAGGCATTTCAGATATAGGTGTCGATAGGCATTTCAGATATAGGTGTCGATAGGCATTTCAGATATAGGTGTCGATAGGCATTTCAGATATAGGTGTCGATAGGCATTTCAGATATAGGTGTCGATAGGCATTTCAGATATAGGTGTCGATAGGCATTTCAGATATAGGTGTCGATAGGCATTTCAGATATAGGTGCCGATAGGCATTTCAGATATAGTTGCCGATTGGCATTTTAAAAATAGGTGCCGATAGGCATTTCAGATATAGAAGCCGATAGGCATTTTAAATATAGGTGCCGATAGGCATTCCAGAAATGGTTTCCGATAGGCATTTCAAATATAGGTGCTGATAGGCATTTCAGATGTTGTTTCCGATAGGCATTTCAAAAATAGGTGTCGATAGGCATTTCAGATATAGGTGTCGATAGGCATTTCAGATATAGGTGTCGATAGGCATTTCAGATATAGGTGTCGATAGGCATTTCAGATATAGGTGTCGATAGGCATTTCAGATATAGGTGTCGATAGGAATTTCAGATATAGGTGTCGATAGGCATTTCAGATATAGGTGTCGATAGGCATTTCAGATATAGGTGCCGATAGGCATTTCAGATATAGTTGCCGATTGGCATTTTAAAAATAGGTGCCGATAGGCATTTTAGATATAGAAGCCGATAGGCATTTCAAATATAGGTGCCGATAGGCATTCCAGATATGGTTGCCGATAGGCATTTCAAATATAGGTGCTGATAGGCATTTCAGATGTAGTTTCCGATAGGCATTTCAAAAATAGGTGTCGATAGGCATTTCAGATATAGGTGTCGATAGGCATTTCAGATATAGGTGTGGATAGGCATTTCAGATATAGGTGTTGATAGGCATTTCAGATATAGGTGTCGATAGGCATTTCAGATATAGGTGTCGATAGGCATTTCAGATATAAGTGCCGATAGGCATTTCAGATATAGGTGCCGATAGGCATTCCAGATATGGTTGCCGATAGGCATTTCAAATATAGGTGCTGATAGGCATTTCAGATGTAGTTTCCGATAGGCATTTCAAAAATAGGTGTCGATAGGCATTTCAGATATAGGTGTCGATAGGCATTTCAGACATAGGTGTCGATAGGCATTTCAGATATAGGTGCCGATAGGCATTTCAGATATAGTTGCCGATTGGCATTTTAAAAATAGGTGCCGATAGGCATTTCAGATATAGAAGCCGATAGGCATTTCAAATATAGGTGCCGATAGGCATTCCAGATATGGTTGCCGATAGGCATTTCAAATATAGGTGCTGATAGGCATTTCAGATGTAGTTTCCGATAGGCATTTCAAAAATAGGTGTCGATAGGCATTTCAGATATAGGTGTCGATAGGCATTTCAGACATAGGTGTCGATAGGCATTTCAGATATAGGTGCCGATAGGCATTTCAGATATAGTTGCCGATTGGCATTTTAAAAATAGGTGCCGATAGGCATTTCAGATATAGAAGCCGATAGGCATTTCAAATATAGGTGCCGATAGGCATTCCAGATATGGTTGCCGATAGGCATTTCAAATATAGGTGCTGATAGGCATTTCAGATGTAGTTTCCGATAGGCATTTCAAAAATAGGTGTCGACAGGCATTTCAGATATAGGTGTCGTAGGCATTTCAGATATAGGTGTCGATAGGCATTTCAGAAATAGGTGTCGATAGGCATTTCAGATATAGGTGTCGATAGGCATTTCAGATATAGGTGTCGATAGGCATTTCAGATATAGGTGTCGATAGGCATTTCAGATATAGGTGTCGATAGGCATTTCAGATATAGGTGCCGATAGGCATTTCAGATATAGTTGCCGATTGGCATTTTAAAAATAGGTGCCGATAGGCATTTCAGATATAGAAGCCGATAGGCATTTCAAATATAGGTGCCGATAGGCATTCCAGATATGGTTGCCGATAGGCATTTCAAATATAGGTGCTGATAGGCATTTCAGATGCAGTTTCCGATAGGCATTTCAAAAATAGGTGTCGATAGGCATTTCAGATATAGGTGTCGATAGGCATTTCAGATATAGGTGTCGATAGGCATTTCAGATATAGGTGTCGATAGGCATTTCAGATATAGGTGTCGATAGGCATTTCAGATATAGGTGTCGATAGGCATTTCAGATATAGGTGTCGATAGGCATTTCAGATATAGGTGTCGATAGGCATTTCAGATATAGGTGTCGATAGGCATTTCAGATATAGGTGTCGATAGGCATTTCAGATATAGGTGTCGATAGGCATTTCAGATATAGGTGTCGATAGGCATTTCAGATATAGGTGTCGAAAGGCATTTCAGATATAGGTGTCGATAGGCATTTCAGATATAGGTGTCGATAGGCATTTCAGATATAGGTGTCGATAGGCATTTCAGATATAGGTGTCGATAGGCATTTCAGATATAGATGTCGAAAGGCATTTCAGATATAGGTGTCGATAGGCATTTCAGATATAGGTGTCGATAGGCATTTCAGATATAGGTGTCGATAGGCATTTCAGATATAGGTGCCGATAGGCATTTCAGATATAGTTGCCGATTGGCATTTTAAAAATAGGTGCCGATAGGCATTTCAGATATAGAAGCCGATAGGCATTTCAAATATAGGTGCCGATAGGCATTCCAGATATGGTTGCCGATAGGCATTTCAAATATAGGTGCTGATAGGCATTTCAGATGTAGTTTCCGATAGGCATTTCAAAAATAGGTGTCGATAGGCATTTCAGATATAGGTGTCGATAGGCATTTCAGATATAGGTGTCGATAGGCATTTCAGATATAGGTGTCGATAGGCATTTCAGATATAGGTGTCGATAGGCATTTCAGATATAGGTGTCGATAGGCATTTCAGATATAGGTGTCGATAGGCATTTCAGATATAGGTGTCGATAGGCATTTCAGATATAGGTGCCGATAGGCATTACAGATATAGTTGCCGATTGGCATTTTAAAAATAGGTGCCGATAGGCATTTCAGATATAGAAGCCGATAGGCATTTCAAATATAGGTGCCGATAGGCATTCCAGATATGGTTGCCGATAGGCATTTCAAATATAGGTGCTAATAGGCATTTCAGATGTAGTTTCCGATAGGCATTTTAAAAACAGGTGCCGATAGGCATTTCAGATATAGGTGCCGATAGGCATTTCAGATATAGTTGCCGATTGGCATTTTAAAAATAGGTGCCGATAGGCATTTTAGATGTAGAAGCCGATAGGTATTTCAAATATAGGTGTCGATAGGCATTTCAGATATGGTTGCCGATAGGCATTTCAAATATAGGTGCTAATAGGCATTTCAGATGTAGTTTCCTATAGGCATTTCAAAAACAGGTGCCGATAGGCATTTCAGATATAGGTGCCGATAGGCATTTCAGATATAGTTGCCGATTGGCATTTTAAAAATAGGTGCCGATAGGCATTTTAGATGTAGTTTCCGATAGGCATTTCAAAAATAGGTGCCGATAGGCATTTCAGATATAGGTGCCGATAGGCATATCAGATATAGTTGCCGATAGGCATTTAAAATATAGGTGCCGATAGGCATTTCAAATATAGGTGTCGATAGGCATTTCAGATATAAATGCCGAATGGCATTTCAGATATAGGTACCGATAGGCATTTCTGATGTGGTTCCTGATAGGCATTTCAAATATAGGTGCTGATAGGCATTTCAGATGTAGTTTCCGATAGGCATTTCAAAAATAGGTGCCGATAGGCATTTCAGATATAAATGCCGATAGGCATTTCAGATATATTTACCGATTGGCATTTTAAAAATAGGTGCCGATAGGCATTTCAGATATAGAAGCCAATAGGCATTTCAAATATAGGTGCCGATAGGCATTCCAGATATGGTTGCCGATAGGCATTTCAAATATAGGTGCTGATAGGCGTTTCAGATGTAGTTTCCGATAGGCATTTCAAAAATTGGTGCCGATAGGCATATCAGATATAGGTGCCGATAGGCATTTCAGATATAGTTGCCGATTGGCATTTTAAAAACAGGTGCCGATAGGCATTTCAGATTTAGAAGCCGATAGGTATTTCAAATATAGGTGTCGATAGGCATTTCAGATATGGTTGTCGATAGGCATTTCAAATATAGGAGCAGATAGGCATTTCAGATGTAGTTTCCAAAAGGCATTTTAAAAATAGGTGCCGATAGGCATTTCAGATATAGAAGCCGATAGGTATTTCAAATATAGGTGTCGATAGGCATTTCAGATATGTTTGTCGATAGGCATTTCAAATATTGGTGCTGATAGGCATTTCAGATGTAGTTTCCGATAGGCATTTCAAAAATAGGTGCCGATAGGCATTTCAGATATAGGTGCCGATAGGCATTTCAGATATATTTGCCGATTGGCATTTTAAAAATAGGTGCCGATAGGGATTTCAGATATAGAAGCCGATAGGCATTTCAAATATAGGTGCCGATAGGCATTTCAAATATAGGTGTCGATAGGCATTTCAGATATAAATGCCGAAAGGCATTTCAGATATAGGTGCCGATAGGCATTTCTGATGTGGTTGCCGATAGGCATTTCAAATATAGGTGCTGATAGGCATTTGTGATGTAGTTTCCGATAGGCATTTCAAAAATAGGTGCCGATAGGCATTTTAGATATAGGTGCCGATAGGCATTTAAGATATAGTTGCCGATTGGCATTTTAAAAATAGGTGCCGATAGGCATTATAGATATAGAAGCCGATAGGCATTTCAAATATAGGTACCGATAGGCATTCCAGATATGGTTGCCGATAGGCATTTCAAATATAGGTGCTGATAGGCATTTCAGATGTAGTTTCCGATAGGCATTTCAAAAATAGGTGCCGATAGGCATTTTAGATATAGGTGCCGATAGGCATTTCAGATATAGATGCCAATTGGCATTTTAAAAATAGGTGCCGATAGGTATTTCAGATATAAGAGCCGATAGGCATTTCAAATATATGTGCCGATAGGCATTCCAGATATGGTTGCCGATAGGCATTTCAAATATAGGTGCTGATAGGCATTTTAAATGTAGTTTCCGATAGGCATTTCAAAAATTGATGCCGATAGGCATTTCAGATATAGGTGCCGATAGGCATTTCAGATATAGTTGCCGATTGGCATTTTAAAAACAGGTGCCGATAGGCATTTCAGATATAGTTGCCAATTGGCATTTTAAAAATAGGTGTCGATAGGCATTTCAGATATAGAAGCCGATAGGCATTTCAAATATACGTGCCGATAGGCATTCCAGATATGGTTGCCGATAGGCATTTCAAATATAGGTGCTGATAGGCATTTCAGATGTAGTTTCCGATAGGCATTTCAAAAATTGGTGCCAATAGGCATTTCAGATATAGGTGCCGATAGGCATTTTAGATAAAGTTGCCGATTGGCATTTTAAAAATAGGTGCCGATAGGCATTTCAGATATAGAAGCCGATAGGTATTTCAAATATAGGTGTCGATAGGCATTTCAGATATGGTTGCCGATATGCACTTCAATTATAGGTGCTGATAGGCATTTCAGATGTAGTTTCCGATAGGCATTTCAAAAATAGGTCCCGATAGGCATTTCAGATATAGGTGCCGATAAGCATTTCAGATATAGTTGCCGATTGGCATTTTAAAAATAGGTGCCGATAGGCATTTTAGATGTAGTTTCCGATAGGCATTTCAAAAATAGATGCCGATAGGCATTTCAGATATAGGTGCCGATAGGCATATCAGATATAGTTGCCGATAGGCATTTAAAATATAGGTGCCGATAGGCATTTCAAATATAGATGCTGATAGGCATTTCAGATGTAGTTTCCGATAGGCATTTCAAAAATTGGTGCCAATAGGCATTTCAGATATAGGTGCCGATAGGCATTTTAGATATAGGTGTCGATAGGCCTTTCAGATATAGGTGTCGATAGGCATTTCAGATATAGGTGTCGATAGGCATTTCAGATATAGGTGTCAATAGGCATTTCAGATATAGGTGTCGATAGGCATTTCAGATATAGGTGTCGATAGGCATTTCAGATATAGGTGTCGATAGGCATTTCAGATATAGGTGTCGATAGGCATTTCAGATATAAGTGTCGATAGGCATTTCAGATATAGGTGTCAATAGGCATTTCAGATATAGGTGTCGATAGTCATTTCAGATATAGGTGTCGATAGGCATTTCAGATATAGGTGTCGATAGGCATTTCAGATATAGGTGCCGATAGGCATTTCAGATATAGTTGCCGATTGGCAATTTAAAAATAGGTGCCGATAGGCATTTCAGATATAGAAGCCGATAGGCATTTCAAATATAGGTGCCGATAGGCAATCCAGATATGGTTGCCGATAGGCATTTCAAATATAGGTGCTGATAGGCATTTCAGATGTAGTTTCCGATAGGCATTTCAAAAATAGGTGTCGATAGGCATTTCAGATATAGGTGTCGATAGGCATTTCAGATATAGGTGTCGATAGGCATTTCAGATATAGTTGTCGATAGGCATTTCAGATATAGGTGTCGATAGGCATTTCAGATATAGGTGTCGATAGGCATTTCAGATATAGGTGTCGATAGGCATTTCAGATATAGGTGTCGATAGGCATTTCAGATATAGGTGCCGATAGGCAATCTAAATATAGTTGCCGATTGGCATTTTAAAAATAGGTGCCGATAGGCATTTCAGATATAGAAGCCGATTGGCATTTCAAATATAGGTGCCGATAGGCATTCCAGATATGGTTGCCGATAGGCATTTCAAATATAGGTGCTGATAGGCATTTCAGATGTAGTTTCCGATAGGCATTTCAGATATAGGTGTCGATAGGCATTTCAGATATAGGTGTCGATAGGCATTTCAGATATAGGTGTCGATAGGCATTTCAGATATAGGTGTCGATAGGCATTTCAGATATAGGTGTCGATAGGCTTTTCAGATATAGGTGTCGATAGGCATTTCAGATATAGGTGTCGATAGGCATTTCAGATATAGGTGTCGATAGGCATTTCAGATATAGGTGCCGATAGGCATTTCAGATATAGTTGCCGATTGGCATTTTAAAAATAGGTGCCGATAGGCATTTCAGATATAGAAGCCGATAGGCATTTCAAATATAGGTGCCGATAGGCATTCCAGATATGGTTGCCGATAGGCATTTCAAATATAGGTGCTGATAGGCATTTCAGATGTAGTTTCCGATAGGCATTTCAAAAATAGGTGTCGATAGGCATTTCAGATATAGGTGTCGATAGGCATTTCAAATATAGGTGTCGAAAGGCATTTCAGATATAGGTGTCGATAGGCATTTCAGATATAGGTGTCGATAGGCATTTCAAATATAGGTGTCGATAGGCATTTCAGATATAGGTGTCGATAGGCATTTCAGATATAGGTGTCGATAGGCATTTCAGATATAGGTGTCGACAGGCATTTCAGATATAGGTGCCGATAGGCATTTCAAATATAGTTGCCGATTGGCATTTTAAAAATAGGTGCCGATAGGCATTTCAGATATAGAAGCCGATAGGCATTTCAAATATAGGTGCCGATAGGCATTCCAGATATGGTTGCCGATAGGCATTTCAAATATAGGTGCTGATAGGCATTTCAGATGTAGTTTCCGATAGGCATTTCAAAAATAGGTGTCGATAGGCATTTCAGATATAGGTGTCGATAGGCATTTCAGATATAGGTGTCGATAGGCATTTCAGATATAGGTGTCGATAGGCATTTCAGATATAGGTGTCGATAGGCATTTCAGATATAGGTGTCGATAGGCATTTCAGATATAGGTGTCGATAGGCATTTCAGATATAGGTGTCGATAGGCATTTCAGATATAGGTGCCGATCGGCATTTCAGATATAGTTGCCGATTGGCATTTTTAAAATAGGTGCCGATAGGCATTTCAGATATAGAAGCCGATAGGCATTTCAAATATAGGTGCCGATAGGCATTCCAGATATGATTGCCGATAGGCATTTCAAATATAGGTGCTGATAGGCATTTCAGATGTAGTTTCCGATAGGCATTTCAAAAATAGGTGTCGATAGGCATTTCAGATATAGGTGTCGATAGGCATTTCAGATATAGGTGTCTAAAGGCATTTCAGATATAGGTGTCGATAGGCATTTCAGATATAGGTGTCGATAGGCATTTTAGATATAGGTGTCGATAGGCATTTCAGATATAGGTGTCGATAGGCATTTATGATGTAGGTGTCGATAGGCATTTCAGATATAGGTGCCGATAGGCATTTCAGATATAGTTGCCGATTGGCATTTTAAAAATAGGTGCCGATAGGCATTTCAGTTATAGAAGCCGATAGGCATTTCAAATATAGGTGCCGATAGGCATTCCAGATATGGTTGCCGATAGGCATTTCAAATATAGGTGCTGATAGGCATTTCAGATGTAGTTTCCGATAGGCATTTCAAAAATAGGTGTCGATAGGCATTTCAGATATAGGTGTGGATAGGCATTTCAGATATAGGTGTCGATAGGCATTTCAGATATAGGTGACGATAGGCATTTCAGATATAGGTGTCGATAGGCATTTCAGATATAGGTGTCGATAGGCATTTCAGATATAGGTGTCGATAGGCATTTCAGATATAGGTGACGATAGGCATTTCAGATATAGGTGTCGATAGGCATTTCAGATATAGGTGTCGATAGGCATTTCAGATATAGTTGTCGATAGGCATTTCAGATATATGTGTCGATAGGCATTTCAGATATAAGTGTCGATAGGCATTTCAGATATAGGTGCCGATAGGCATTTCAGATATAGTTGCCGATTGGCATTTTAAAAATAGGTGCCGATAGGCATTTCAGATATAGAAGCCGATAGGCATTTCAAATATAGGTGCCGATAGGCATTCCAGAAATGGTTTCCGATAGGCATTTCAAATATAGGTGCTGATAGGCATTTCAGATGTAGTTTCCGATAGGCATTTCAAAAATAGGTGTCGATAGGCATTTCAGATATAGGTGTCGATAGGCATTTCAGATATAGGTGTCGATAGGCATTTCAGGTATAGGTGTCGATAGGCATTTCAGATATAGGTGTCGATAGGCATTTCAGATATAGGTGTCGATAGGAATTTCAGATATAGGTGTCGATAGGCATTTCAGATATAGGTGTCGATAGGCATTTCAGATATAGGTGCCGATAGGCATTTCAGATATAGTTGCCGATTGGCATTTTAAAAATAGGTGCCGATAGGCATTTTAGATATAGAAGCCGATAGGCATTTCAAATATAGGTGCCGATAGGCATTCCAGATATGGTAGCCGATAGGCATTTCAAATATAGGTGCTGATAGGCATTTCAGATGTAGTTTCCGATAGGCATTTCAAAAATAGGTGTCGATAGGCATTACAGATATAGGTGTCGATAGGCATTTCAGATATAGGTGTGGATAGGCATTTTAGATATAGGTGTCGATAGGCATTTCAGATATAGGTGTCGATAGGCATTTCAGATATAGGTGTCGATAGGCATTTCAGATATAAGTGCCGATAGGCATTTCAGATATAGTTGCCGATTAGCATTTTAAAAAAAGGTGCCGATAGGCATTTCAGATATAGAAGCCGATAGGCATTTCAAATATAGGTGCCGATAGGCATTCCAGATATGGTTGCCGATAGGCATTTCAAATATAGGTGCTGATAGGCATTTCAGATGTAGTTTCCGATAGGCATTTCAAAAATAGGTGTCGATAGGCATTTCAGATATAGGTGTCGATAGGCATTTCCGATATAGGTGTCGATAGGCATTTCAGATATAGGTGTCGATAGGCATTTCAGATATAGGTGTCGATAGGCATTTCAGATATAGGTGTCGATAGGCATTTCAGATATAGGTGTCGATAGGCATTTCAGATATAGGTGTCGATAGGCATTTCAGATATAGGTGTCGATAGGCATTTCAGATCTAGGTGTCGCTAGGCATTTCAGATATAGGTGTCGATAGGCATTTCAGATATAGGTGTCGATAGGCATTTCAGATATAGGTGTCGATAGTCATTTCAGATATAGGTGCCGTTCGGCATTTCAGATATAGTTGCCGATTGGCATTTTAAAAATAGGTGCCAATAGGCATTTCAGATATAGAAGCCGATAGGCATTTCAAATATAGGTGCCGATAGGCATTCCAGATATGGTTGCCGATAGGCATTTCAAATATAGGTGCTGATAGGCATTTCAGATGTAGTTTCCGATAGGCATTTCAAAAATAGGTGTCGATAGGCATTTCAGATATAGGTGTCGATAGGCATTTCAGATATAGGTGTCGAAAGGCATTTCAGATATAGGTGTCGATAGGCATTTCATATATAGGTGTCGATAGGCATTTCAGATATAGGTGTCGATAGGCATTTCAGATATAGGTGTCGATAGGCATTTCAGATATAGGTGTCGATAGGCATTTCAGATATAGGTGTCGATAGGCATTTCAGATATAGGTGCCGATAGGCATTTCAGATATAGTTGCCGATTGGCATTTTAAAAATAGGTGCCGATAGGCATTTCAGATATAGAAGCCGATAGGCATTTCAAATATAGGTGCCGATAGGCATTCCAGATATGGTTGCCGATAGGCATTTCAAATATAGGTGCTGATAGGCATTTCAGATGTAGTTTCCGATAGGCATTTCAAAAATAGGTGTCGATAGGCATTTCAGATATAGGTGTCGATAGGCATTTCAGATATAGGTGTCGATAGGCATTTCAGATAAAGGTGTCGGTAGGCATTTCAGATATAGGTGTCGATAGGCATTTCAGATATAGGTGTCGATAGGCATTTCAGATATAGGTGTCGATAGGCATTTCAGATATAGGTGTCGATAGGCATTTCAGACATAGGTGTCGATAGGCATTTCAGATATAGGTGCCGATAGGCATTTCAGATATAGTTGCCGAATGGCATTTTAAAAATAGGTGCCGATAGGCATTTCAGAAATAGAAGCCGATAGGCATTTCAAATATAGGTGCCGATAGGCATTCCAGATATGGTTGCCGATAGGCATTTCAAATATAGGTGCTGATAGGCATTTCAGATGTAGTTTCCGATAGGCATTTCAAAAATAGGTGTCGATAGGCATTTCAGATATAGGTGTCGTAGGCATTTCAGATATAGGTGTCGATAGGCATTTCAGAAATAGGTGTCGATAGGCATTTCAGATATAGGTGTCGATAGGCATTTCAGATATAGGTGTCGATAGGCATTTCAGATATAGGTGTCGATAGGCATTTCAGATATAGGTGTCGATAGGCATTTCAGATATAGGTGCCGATAGGCATTTCAGATATAGTTGCCGATTGGCATTTTAAAAATAGGTGCCGATAGGCATTTCAGATATAGAAGCCGATAGGCATTTCAAATATAGGTGCCGATAGGCATTCCAGATATGGTTGCCGATAGGCATTTCAAATATAGGTGCTGATAGGCATTTCAGATGTAGTTTCCTATAGGCATTTCAAAAATAGGTGTCGATAGGCATTTCAGATATAGGTGTCGATAGGCATTTCAGATATAGGTGTCGATAGGCATTTCAGATATAGGTGTCGATAGGCATTTCAGATATAGGTGTCGATAGGCATTTCAGATATAGGTGTCGATAGGCATTTCAGATATAGGTGTCGATAGGCATTTCAGATATAGGTGTCGAAAGGCATTTCAGATATGAAAGCCGATAGGCATTTTAAATATAGGTGCGGATAGGCATTCCAGATATGGTTGCCGATAGGCATTTCAAATATAGGTGCTGATAGGCATTTCAGATGTAGTTTCCGATAGGCATTTAAAAAATAGGTGTCGATAGGCATTTCAGATATAGGTGTCGATAGGCATTTCAGATATAGGTGTCGATAGGCATTTCAGATATAGGTGTCGATAGGCATTTCAGATATAGGTGTCGATAGGCATTTCAGATATAGGTGTCGATAGGCATTTCAGATATAGGTGTCGATAGGCATTTCAGATATAGGTGTCGATAGGCATTTCAGATATAGGTGTCGATAGGCATTTCAGATATAGGTGTCGATAGGCATTTCAGATATAGGTGCCGATAGGCATTTCAGATATAGTTGCCGATTGGCATTTTAAAAATAGGTGCCGATAGGCATTTCAGATATAAATGCCGATAGGCATTTCAGATATATTTACCGATTGGCATTTTAAAAATAGGTGCCGATAGGCATTTCAGATATAGAAGCCAATAGGCATTTCAAATATAGGTGCCGATAGGCATTCCAGATATAGTTGCCGATAGGCATTTCAAATATAGGTGCTGATAGGCGTTTCAGATGTAGTTTCCGATAGGCATTTCAAAAATTGGTGCCGATAGGCATATCAGATATAGGTGCCGATAGGCATTTCAAATATAGTTGCCGATTGGCATTTTAAAAACAGGTGCCGATAGGCATTTCAGATTTAGAAGCCGATAGGTATTTCAAATATAGGTGTCGATAGGCATTTCAGATATGGTTGTCGATAGGCATTTCAAATATAGGAGCAGATAGGCATTTCAGATGTAGTTTCCAAAAGGCATTTTAAAAATAGGTGCCGATAGGCATTTCAGATATAGAAGCCGATAGGTATTTCAAATATAGGTGTCGATAGGCATTTCAGATATGTTTGTCGATAGGCATTTCAAATATTGGTGCTGATAGGCATTTCAGATGTAGTTTCCGATAGGCATTTCAAAAATAGGTGCCAATAGGCATTTCAGATATAGGTGCCGATAGGCATTTCAGATATATTTGCCGATTGGCATTTTAAAAATAGGTGCCGATAGGGATTTCAGATATAGAAGCCGATAGGCATTTCAAATATAGGTGCCGATAGGCATTTCAAATATAGGTGTCGATAGGCATTTCAAATATAGGTGCTGATAGGCATTTCAGATGTAGTTTCCGATAGGCATTTCAAAAATAGGTGTCGATAGGCATTTCAGATATAGGTGTCGATAGGCATTTCAAATATAGGTGTCGAAAGGCATTTCAGATATAGGTGTCGATAGGCATTTCAGATATAGGTGTCGATAGGCATTTCAGATATAGGTGTCGATAGGCATTTCAGATATAGGTGTCGACAGGCATTTCAGATATAGGTGCCGATAGGCATTTCAAATATAGTTGCCGATTGGCATTTTAAAAATAGGTGCCGATAGGCATTTCAGATATAGAAGCCGATAGGCATTTCAAATATAGGTGCCGATAGGCATTCCAGATATGGTTGCCGATAGGCATTTCAAATATAGGTGCTGATAGGCATTTCAGATGTAGTTTCCGATAGGCATTTCAAAAATAGGTGTCGATAGGCATTTCAGATATAGGTGTCGATAGGCATTTCAGATATAGGTGTCGATAGGCATTTCAGATATAGGTGTCGATAGGCATTTCAGATATAGGTGTCGATAGGCATTTCAGATATAGGTGTCGATAGGCATTTCAGATATAGGTGTCGATAGGCATTTCAGATATAGGTGTCGATAGGCATTTCAGATATAGGTGCCGATAGGCATTTCAGATATAGTTGCCGATTGGCATTTTTAAAATATGTGCCGATAGGCATTTCAGATATAGAAGCCGATAGGCATTTCAAATATAGGTGCCGATAGGCATTCCAGATATGATTGCCGGTAGGCATTTCAAATATAGGTGCTGATAGGCAATTTCAGATGTAGTTTCCGATAGGCATTTCAAAAATAGGTGTCGATAGGCATTTCAGATATAGGTGTCGATAGGCATTTCAGATATAGGTGTCTAAAGGCATTTCA
>JAVRKA010001185.1:0-22036 GCA_034508555.1 Venustoraphidia nigricollis | reverse complement strand
GCATTTCAGATATAGGTGTCGATAGGCATTTCAGATATAGGTGTCGATAGGCATTTCAGATATAGGTGTCGATAGGCATTTCAGATATAGGTGTCGATAGGCATTTCAGATACAGGTGCCGATAGGCATTTCAGATATAGTTGCCGATTGGCATTTTAAAAATAGGTGCCGATAGGCATTTCAGATATAGAAGCCGATAGGCATTTCAAATATAGGTGCCGATAGGCATTCCAGATATGGTTGCCGATAGGCATTTCAAATATAGGTGCTGATAGGCATTTCAGATGTAGTTTCCGATAGGCATTTAAAAAATAGGTGTCGATAGGCATTTCAGATATAGGTGTCGATAGGCATTTCAGATATAGGTGTCGATAGGCATTTCAGATATAGGTGTCGATAGGCATTTCAGATATAGGTGTCGATAGGCATTTCAGATATAGGTGTCGATAGGCATTTCAGATATTAGGTGTCGATAGGCATTTCAAATATAGGTGCCGATAGGCATTCCAGATATGGTTGCCGATAGGCATTTCAAATATAGGTGCTGATAGGCATTTCAGATATAGGTGTCGATAGGCATTTCAGATATAGGTGCCGATAGGCATTTCAGATATAGTTGCCGATTGGCATTTTAAAATAGGTGCCGATAGGCATTTCAGATATAGAAGCCGATAGGCATTTCAAATATAGGTGCTGATAGGCATTTCAGATGTAGTTTCGGATAGGCATTTCAAAAATAGGTGTCAATAGGCATTTCAGATATAGGTGTCGATAGGCATTTCAGATATAGGTGTCGATAGGCATTTCAGATATAGGTATCGATAGGCATTTCAGATATAGGTGTCGATAGGCATTTCAGATATAGGTGTCGATAGGCATTTCAGATATAGGTGTCGATAGGCATTTCAGATATAGGTGCCGATAGGCATTTCAGATATAGTTGCCGTTTGGCATTTTAAAATAGGTGCCGATAGGCATTTCAGATATAGAAGCCGATAGGCATTTCAAATATAGGTGCCGATAGGCATTCCAGATATGGTTGCCGATAGGCATTTCAAATATAGGTGCTGATAGGCATTTCAGATGTAGTTTCCGATAGGCATTTAAAAAATAGGTGTCGATAGGCATTCCAGATATAGGTGTCGATAGGCATTTCAGATATAGGTGTCGATAGGCATTTCAGATATAGGTGTCGATAGGCATTTCAGATATAGGTGTCGATAGGCATTTCAGATATAGGTGTCGATAGGCATTTCAGATATAGGTGTCGATAGGCATTTCAGATATAGGTGTCGATAGGCATTTCAGATATAGGTGCCGATAGGCATTTCAGATATAGTTGCCGATTGGCATTTTAAAAATAGGTGCCGATAGTCATTTCAGATATAGAAGCCGATAGGCATTTCAAATATAGGTGCCGATAGGCATTCCAGATATGGTTGCCGATAGGCATTTCAAATATAGGTGCTGATAGGCATTTCAGATGTAGTTTCCGATAGGCATTTCAAAAATAGGTGTCGATAGGCATTTCAGATATAGGTGTCGATAGGCATTTCAGATATAGGTGTCGATAGGCATTTCAGATATAGGTGTCGATAGGCATTTCAGATATAGGTGTCGATAGGCATTTCAGATATAGGTGCCGATAGGCATTTCAGATATAGTTGCCGATTGGCATTTTAAAAATAGGTGCCGATAGGCATTTCAGATATAGAAGCCGATAGGCATTTCAAATATAGGTGCCGATAGGCATTCCAGATATGGTTGCCGATAGGCATTCCAAATATAGGTGCTGATAGGCATTTCAGATGTAGTTTACGATAGGCATTTCAAAAATAGGTGTCGATAGGCATTTCAGATATAGGTGTCGATAGGCATTTCAGATATAGGTGTCGATAGGCATTTCAGATATAGGTGTCGATAGGCATTTCAGATATAGGTGTCGATAGGCATTTCAGATATAGGTGTCGATAGGCATTTCAGATATAGGTGTCGAAAGGCATTTCAGATATAGGTGTCGATAGGCATTTCAGATATAGGTGTCGATAGGCATTTCAGATATAGGTGCCGATAGGCATTTCAGATATAGTTGCCGATTAGCATTTTAAAAATAGGTGCCGATAGGCATTTCAGATATAGAAGCCGATAGGCATTTCAAATATAGGTGCCGATAGGCATTCCAGATATGGTTGCCGATAGGCATTTCAAATATAGGTGCTGATAGGCATTTCAGATGTAGTTTCCGATAGGCATTTCAAAAATAGGTGTCGATAGGCATTTCAGATATAGGTGTCGATAGGCATTTCAGATATAGGTATCGATAGGCATTTCAGATATAAGTGTCGATAGGCATTTCAGATATAGGTGTCGATAGGCATTTCAGATATAGGTGTCGATAGGCATTTCAGATATAGGTGTCGATAGGCATTTCAGATATAGGTGTCGATAGGCATTTCAGATATAGGTGTCGACAGGCATTTCAGATATGAGTGCCGATAGGCTTTTCAGATATAGTTGCCGATTGGCATTTTAAAAATAGGTGCCGATAGGCATTTCAGATATAGAAGCCGATAGGCATTTCAAATATAGGTGCCGATAGGCATTCCAGATATGGTTGCCGATAGGCATTTCAAATATAGGTGCTGATAGGCATTTCAGATGTAGTTTTCGATAGGCATTTCAAAAATAGGTGTCGATAGGCATTTCAGATATAGGTGTCGATAGGCATTTTAGATATAGGTGTCGATAGGCATTTCAGATATAGGTGTCGATAGGCATTTCAGATATAGGTGTCGATAGGCATTTCAGATATAGGTGTCGATAGGCATTTCAGATATAGGTGCCGATAGGCATTTCAGATATAGTTGCCGATTGGCATTTTAAAAATAGGTGCCGATAGGCATTTCAGATATAGAAGCCGATAGGCATTTCAAATTTAGGTGCCGATAGGCATTCCAGATATGTCTGCCGATAGGCATTTCAAATATAGGTGCTGATAGGCATTTCAGATGTAGTTTCCGATAGGCATTTCAAAAATAGGTGTCGATAGGCATTTCAGATATAGGTGTTGATAGGCATTTCAGATATAGGTGTCGATAGGCATTTCAGATATAGGTGTCGATAGGCATTTCAGATATAGGTGTCGATAGGCATTTCAGATATAGGTGTCGATAGGCATTTCAGATATAGGTGTCGATAGGCATTTCAGAAATAGGTGTCGATAGGCATTTCAGATATAGGTGCCGATAGGCATTTCAGATATAGTTGCCGATTGGCATTTTAAAAATAGGTGCCGATAGGCATTTCAAATATAGAAGCCGATAGGCATTTCAAATATAGGTGCCGATAGGCATTCCAGATATGGTTGCCGATAGGCATTTCAAATATAGGTGCTGATAGGCATTTCAGATGTAGTTTCCGATAGGCATTTCAAAAATTTGTGTCGATAGGCATTTCAGATATAGGTGTCGATAGGCATTTCAGATATAGGTGTCGATAGGCATTTCAGATATAGGTGTCGATAGGCATTTCAGATATAGGTGTCGATAGGCATTTCAGATATAGGTGTCGATAGGCATTTCAGATATAGGTGTCGATAGGCATTTCAGATATAGGTGTCGATAGGCATTTCAGATATAGGTGTCGATAGGCATTTCAGATATAGGTGTCGATAGGCATTTCAGATACAGGTGCCGATAGGCATTTCAGATATAGTTGCCGATTAACATTTTAAAAATAGGTGCCGATAGGCATTTCAGATATAGAAGCCGATAGGCATTTCAAATATAGGTGCCGATAGGCATTCCAGATATGGTTGCCGATAGGCATTTCAAATATAGGTGCTGATAGGCATTTCAGATGTAGGTTCCGATAGGCATTTCAAAAATAGGTGTAGATAGGCATTTCAGATATAGGTGTCGATAGGCATTTCAGATATAGGTGTCGATAGGCATTTCAGATATAGGTGTCGATAGGCATTTCAGATATAGGTGTCGATAGGCATTTCAGATATAGGTGTCGATAGGCATTTCAGATATAGGTGTCGATAGGCATTTCAGATATAGGTGTCGATAGGCATTTCAGATACAGGTGCCGATAGGCATTTCAGATATAGTTGCCGATTGGCATTTTAAAATAGGTGCCGATAGGCATTTCAGATATAGAAGCCGATAGGCATTTCAAATATAGGTGCCGATAGGCATTCCAGATATGGTTGCCGATAGGCATTTCAAATATAGGTGCTGATAGGCATTTCAGATGTAGGTTCCGATAGGCAATTCAAAAATAGGTGTCGATAGGCATTTCAGATATAGGTGTCGATAGGCATTTCAGATATAGGTGTCGATAGGCATTTCAGATATAGGTGTCGATAGGCATTTCAGATATAGGTGTCGATAGGCATTTCAGATATAGGTGTCGATAGGCATTTCAGATATAGGTGTCGATAGGCATTTCAGATATTGGTGTCGATAAGCATTTCAAATATAGGTGCCGATAGGCATTCCAGATATGGTTGCCGATTGGCATTTCAAATATAGGTGCTGATAGGCATTTCAGATATAGGTGTCCATAGGCATTTCAGATATAGGTGCCGATAGGCATTTCAGATATAGTTGCCGATTGGCATTTTAAAATAGGTGCCGATAGGCATTTCAGATATAGAAGCCGATAGGCATTTCAAATATAGGTGCCGATAGGCATTCCAGATATGGTTGCCGATAGGCATTTCAAATATAGGTGCTGATAGGCATTTCAGATATAGGTGTCGATAGGCATTTCAGATATAGGTGTCGATAGGCATTTCAGATATAGGTGTCGATAGGCATTTCAGATATAGGTGTCGATAGGCATTTCAGATATAGGTGTCGATAGGCATTTCAGATATAAGTGTCGATAGGCATTTCAGATATAGGTGTCGATAGGCATTTCAGATATAGGTGTCGATAGGCATTTCAGATATAGGTGTCGATAGGCATTTCAGATATAGGTGTCGATAGGCATTTCAGATATAGGTGCCGATAGGCATTTCAGATATATTTGCCGATTTACATTTTAAAAATAGGTGCTGATAGGCATTTCAGATGTAGGTTCCGATAGGCATTTCAAAAATAGGTGTAGATAGGCATTTCAGATATAGGTGTCGATAGGCATTTCAGATATAGGTGTCGATAGGCATTTCAGATATAGGTGTCGATAGGCATTTCAGATATAGGTGTCGATAGGCATTTCAGATATAGGTGTCGATAGGCATTTCAGATATAGGTGTCGATAGGCATTTCAGATATAGGTGTCGATAGGCATTTCAGATACAGGTGCCGATAGGCATTTCAGATATAGTTGCCGATTGGCATTTTAAAATAGGTGCCGATAGGCATTTCAGATATAGAAGCCGATAGGCATTTCAAATATAGGTGCCGATAGGCATTCCAGATATGGTTGCCGATAGGCATTTCAAATATAGGTGCTGATAGGCATTTCAGATGTAGGTTCCGATAGGCAATTCAAAAATAGGTGTCGATAGGCATTTCAGATAGAGGTGTCGATAGGCATTTCAGATATAGGTGTCGATAGGCATTTCAGATATAGGTGTCGATAGGCATTTCAGATATAGGTGTCGATAGGCATTTCAGATATAGGTGTCGATAGGCATTTCAGATATAGGTGTCGATAGGCATTTCAGATATTGGTGTCGATAAGCATTTCAAATATAGGTGCCGATAGGCATTCCAGATATGGTTGCCGATTGGCATTTCAAATATAGGTGCTGATAGGCATTTCAGATATAGGTGTCCATAGGCATTTCAGATATAGGTGCCGATAGGCATTTCAGATATAGTTGCCGATTGGCATTTTAAAATAGGTGCCGATAGGCATTTCAGATATAGAAGCCGATAGGCATTTCAAATATAGGTGCCGATAGGCATTCCAGATATGGTTGCCGATAGGCATTTCAAATATAGGTGCTGATAGGCATTTCAGATATAGGTGTCGATAGGCATTTCAGATATAGGTGTCGATAGGCATTTCAGATATAGGTGTCGATAGGCATTTCAGATATAGGTGTCGATAGGCATTTCAGATATAGGTGTCGATAGGCATTTCAGATATAAGTGTCGATAGGCATTTCAGATATAGGTGTCGATAGGCATTTCAGATATAGGTGTCGATAGGCATTTCAGATATAGGTGTCGATAGGCATTTCAGATATAGGTGTCGATAGGCATTTCAGATATAGGTGCCGATAGGCATTTCAGATATATTTGCCGATTTACATTTTAAAAATAGGTGCCGATAGGCATTTCAGATATAGAAGCCGATAGGCATTTCAAATATAGGTGCCGATAGGCATTCCAGATATGGTTGCCGATAGGCATTTCAAATATAGGTGCTGATAGGCATTTCAGATGTAGTTTCCGATAGGCATTTCAAAAATAGGTGTCGATAGGCATTTCAGATATAGGTGTCGATAGGCATTTCAGATATAGGTGTCGATAGGCATTTCAGATATAGGTGTCGATAGGCATTTCAGATATAGGTGTCGATAGGCATTTCAGATATAGGTGTCGATAGGCATTTCAGATATAGGTGTCGATAGGCATTTCAGATATAGGTGTCGATAGGCATTTCAGATATAGGTGCCGATAGGCATTTCAGATATAGTTGCCGATTGGCATTTTAAAAATAGGTGCCGATAGGCATTTCAGATATAGAAGCCGATAGGCATTTCAAATATAGGTGCCGATAGGCATTCCAGATATGTCTGCCGATAGGCATTTCAAATATAGGTGCTGATAGGCATTTCAGATGTAGTTTCCGATAGGCATTTCAAAAATAGGTGTCGATAGGCATTTCAGATATAGGTGTCGATAGGCATTTCAGATATAGGTGTCGATAGGCATTTCAGATATAGGTGTCGATAGGCATTTCAGATATAGGTGTCGATAGGCATTTCAGATATAGGTGTCGATAGGCATTTCAGATATAGGTGTCGATAGGCATTTCAGATATAGGTGTCGATAGGCATTTCAGATATAGGTGTCGATAGGCATTTCAGATATAGGTGCCGATAGGCATTTCAGATATAGTTGCCGATTGGCATTTTAAAAATAGGTGCCGATAGGCATTTCAGATATAGAAGCCGATAGGCATTTCAAATATAGGTGCCGATAGGCATTCCAGATATGGTTGCCGATAGGCATTTCAAATATAGGTGCTGATAGGCATTTCAGATGTAGTTTCCGATAGGCATTTCAAAAATTTGTGTCGATAGGCATTTCAGATATAGGTGTCGATAGGCATTTCAGATATAGGTGTCGATAGGCATTTCAGATATAGGTGTCGATAGGCATTTCAGATATAGGTGTCGATAGGCATTTCAGATATAGGTGTCGATAGGCATTTCAGATATAGGTGTCGATAGGCATTTCAGATATAGGTGTCGATAGGCATTTCAGATATAGGTGTCGATAGGCATTTCAGATATAGGTGTCGATAGGCATTTGAGATACAGGTGCCGATAGGCATTTCAGATATAGTTGCCGATTGGCATTTTAAAAATAGGTGCCGATAGGCATTTCAGATATAGAAGCCGATAGGCATTTCAAATATAGGTGCCGATAGGCATTCCAGATATGGTTGCCGATAGGCATTTCAAATATAGGTGCTGATAGGCATTTCAGATGTAGTTTCCGATAGGCATTTCAAAAATAGGTGTCGATAGGCATTTCAGATATAGGTGTCGATAGGCATTTCAGATATAGGTGTCGATAGGCATTTCAGATATAGGTGTCGATAGGCATTTCAGATATAGGTGTCGATAGGCATTTCAGATATAGGTGTCGATAGGCATTTCAGATATAGGTGTCGATAGGCATTTCAGATATAGGTGTCGATAGGCATTTCAGATATAGGTGCCGATAGGCATTTCAGATATAGTTGCCGATTGGCATTTTAAAAATAGGTGCCGATAGGCATTTCAGATATAGAAGCCGATAGGCATTTCAAATATACGTGCCGATAGGCATTCCAATATGGTTGCCGATAGGCATTTCAAATATAGGTGCTGATAGGCATTTCAGATGTAGTTTCCGATAGTCATTTCAAAAATAGGTGTCGATAGGCATTTCAGATATAGGTGTCGATAGGCATTTCAGATATAGGTGTCGATAGGCATTTCAGATATAGGTGTCGATAAGCATTTCAGATATAGGTGTCGATAGGCATTTCAGATATAGGTGTCGATAGGCATTTCAGATATAGGTGTCGATAGGCATTTCAGATATAGGTGTCGATAGGCATTTCAGATATAGGTGCCGATAGGCATTTCAGATATAGTTGCCGATTGGCATTTTAAAAATAGGTGCCGATAGGCATTTCAGATATAGAAGCCGATAGGCATTTCAAATATAGGTGCCGATAGGCATTCCAGATATGGTTGCCGATAGGCATTTCAAATATAGGTGCTGATAGGCATTTCAGATGTAGTTTCCGATAGGCATTTCAAAAATAGGTGTCGATAGGCATTTCAGATATAGGTGTCGATAGGCATTTCAGATATAGGTGTCGATAGGCATTTCAGATATAGGTGCCGATAGGCATTTCAGATATAGTTGCCGATTGGCATTTTAAAAATAGGTGCCGATAGGCATTTCAGATATAGAAGCCGATAGGCATTTCAAATATAGGTGCCGATAGGCATTCCAGATATGGTTGCCGATAGGCATTTTAAATATAGGTGCTGATAGGCATTTCAGATTGTAGTTTCCGATAGGCATTTCAAAAATAGGTGTCGATAGGCATTTCAGATATAGGTGTCGATAGGCATTTCAGATATAGGTGTCGATAGGCATTTCAGATATAGGTGTCGATAGGCATTTCAGATATTGGTGTCGATAGGCATTTCAGATATAGGGGTCGATAGGCATTTTAGATATAGGTGTCGATAGGCATTTCAGATATAGGTGTCGATAGGCATTTCAGATATAGGTGCCGATAGGCATTTCAGATATAGTTGCCGATTGGCATTTTAAAAATAGGTGACGATAGGCATTTCAGATATAGAAGCCGATAGGCATTTCAAATATAGGTGCCGATAGGCATTTCAGATATGGTTGCCGATAGGCATTTCAAATATAGGTGCTGATAGGCATTTCAGATGTAGTTTCCGATAGGCATTTCAAAAATAGGTGTCGATAGGCATTTCAGATATAGGTGTCGATAGGCATTTCAGATATAGGTGTCGATAGGCATTTCAGATATAGGTGTCGATAGGCATTTCAGATATAGGTGTCGATAGGCATTTCAGATATAGGTGTCGATAGGCATTTCAGATATAGGTGTCGATAGGCATTTCAGATATAGGTGTCGATAGGCATTTCAGATATAGGTGTCGATAGGCATTTCAGATATAGGTGCCGATAGGCATTTCAGATATAGTTGCCGATTGGCATTTCAAAAATAGGTGCCGATAGGCATTTCAGATATAGAAGCCGATAGGCATTTCAAATATAGGTGCCGATAGGCATTCCAGATATGGTTGCCGATAGGCATTTCAAATATAGGTGCTGATAGGCATTTCAGATGAAGTTTCCGATAGGCATTTCAAAAATAGGTGTCGATAGGCATTTCAGATATAGGTGTCGATAGGCATTTCAGATATAGGTGTCGATAGGCATTTCAGATATAGGTGTCGATAGGCATTTCAGATATAGGTGTCGATAGGCATTTCAGATATAGGTGTCGATAGGCATTTCAGATATAGGTGTCGATAGGCATTTCGGATATAGGTGTCGATAGGCATTTCAGATATAGGTGCAGATAGGCATTTCAGATATAGTTGCCGATTGGCATTTTAAAAATAGGTGCCGATAGGCATTTCAGATATAGAAGCCGATAGGCATTTCAAATATAGGTGCCGATAGGCATTCCAGATATAGTTGCCGATAGGCATTTCAAATATATGTGCTGATAGGCATTTCAGATGTAGTTTCCGATAAGCATTTCAAAAATAGGTGTCGATAGGCATTTCAGATATAGGTGTCGATAGGCATTTCAGATATAGGTGTCGATAGGCATTTCAGATATAGGTGTCGATAGGCATTTCAGATATAGGTGTCGATAGGCATTTTAGATATAGGTGTCGATAGGCATTTCAGATATAGCTGTCGATAGGCATTTCAGATATAGGTGTCGATAGGCATTTCAGATATAGGTGTCGATAGGCATTTCAGATATAGGTGTCGATAGGCATTTCAGATATAGGTGCCGATAGGCATTTCAGATATAGTTGCCGATTAGCATTTTAAAAATAGGTGCCGATAGGCATTTCAGATATAGAAGCCGATAGGCATTTCAAATATAGGTGCCGATAGGCATTTCAGATATGGTTGCCGATAGGCATTTCAAATATAGGTGCTGATAGGCATTTCAGATGTAGTTTCCGATAGGCATTTCAAAAATAGGTGTCGATAGGCATTTCAGATATAGGTGTCGATAGGCATTTCAAATATAGGTGTCGATAGGCATTTCAGATATAGGTGTCGATAGGCATTTCAGATATAGGTGTCGATAGGCATTTCAGATATAGGTGTCGATAGGCATTTCAGATATAGGTGTCGATAGGCATTTCAGATATTGGTGTCGATAGGCATTTCAAATATAGGTGCCGATAGGCATTCCAGATATGGTTGCCGATTGGCATTTCAAATATAGGTGCTGATAGGCATTTCAGATATAGGTGTCGATAGGCATTTCAGATATAGGTGCCGATAGGCATTTCAGATATAGTTGCCGATTGGCATTTTAAAATAGGTGCCGATAGGCATTTCAGATATAGAAGCCGATAGGCATTTCAAATATAGGTGCCGATAGGCATTCCAGATATGGTTGCCGATAGGCATTTCAAATATAGGTGCTGATAGGCATTTCAGATGTAGTTTCCGATAGGCATTTCAAAAATAGGTGTCGATAGGCATTCCAGATATAGGTGTCGATAGGCATTTCAGATATAGGTGTCGATAGGCATTTCAGATATAGGTGTCGATAGGCATTTCAGATATAGGTGTCGATAGGCATTTCAGATATAGGTGTCGATAGGCATTTCAGATATAGGTGTCGATAGGCATTTCAGATATAGGTGCCGATAGGCATTTCAGATATAGTTGCCGATTGGCATTTTAAAAATAGGTGCCGATAGGCATTTCAGATATAGAAGCCGATAGGCATTTCAAATATAGGTGCCGATAGGCATTCCAGATATGGTTGCCGATAGGCATTTCAAATATAGGTGCTGATAGGCATTTCAGATGTAGTTTCCGATAGGCATTTCAAAAATAGGTGTCGATAGGCATTTCAGATATAGGTGTCGATAGGCATTTCAGATATAGGTGTCGATAGGCATTTCAGATATAGGTGTCGATAGGCATTTCAGATATAAGTGTCGATAGGCATTTCAGATATAGGTGTCGATAGGCATTTCAGATATAGGTGTCGATAGGCATTTCAGATATAGGTGTCGATAGGCATTTCAGATATAGGTGCCGATAGGCATTTCAGATATAGTTGCCGATTGGCATTTTAAAAATATGTGCCGATAGGCATTTCAGATGTAGAAGCCGATAGGCATTTCAAATATAGGTGCCGATAGGCATTCCAGATATGGTTGCCGATAGGCATTTCAAATATAGGTGCTGATAGGCATTTCAGATGTAGTTTCCGATAGGCATTTCAAAAATAGGTGTCGATAGGCATTTCAGATATAGGTGTCGATAGGCATTTCAGATATAGGTGTCGATAGGCATTTCAGATATAGGTGTCGATAGGCATTTCAGATATAAGTGTCGATAGGCATTTCAGATATAGGTGTCGATAGGCATTTCAGATATAGGTGTCGATAGGCATTTCAGATATAGGTGCCGATAGGCATTTCAGATATAGTTGCCGATTGGCATTTTAAAAATAGGTGCCGATAGGCATTTCAGATATAGAAGCCGATAGGCATTTCAAATATAGGTGCCGATAGGCATTCCAGATATGGTTGCCGATAGGCATTTCAAATATAGGTGCTGATAGGCATTTCAGATGTAGTTTCCGATAGGCATTTCAAAAATTTGTGTCGATAGGCATTTCAGATATAGGTGCCGATAGGCATTTCAGATATAGTTGCCGATTGGCATTTTAAAAATAGGTGCCGATAGGCATTTCAGATATAGAAGCCGATAGGCATTTCGAATATAGGTGCCGATAGGCATTCCAGATATGGTTGCCGATAGGCATTTCAAATATAGGTGCTGATAGGCATTTCAGATGTAGTTTCCGATAGGCATTTCAAAAATAGGTGTCGATAGGCATTTCAGATATAGGTGTCGATAGGCATTTCAGATATAGGTGTCGATAGGCATTTCAGATATAGGTGTCAATAGGCATTTCAGATATAGGTGTCGATAGGCATTTCAGATATAGGTGTCGATAGGCATTTCAGATATAGGTGTCGATAGGCATTTCAGATATAGGTGTCGATAGGCATTTCAGATATAAGTGCCGATAGGCATTTCAGATATAGTTGCCGATTGGCATTTTAAAAATAGGTGCCGATAGGCATTTCAGATATAAAAGCCGATAGGCATTTCAAATATAGGTGCCGATAGGCATTCCAATATGGTTGCCGATAGGCATTTCAAATATAGGTGCTGATAGGCATTTCAGATGTAGTTTCCGATAGTCATTTCAAAAATAGGTGTCGATAGGCATTTCAGATATAGGTGTCGATAGGCATTTCAGATATAGGTGTCGATAGGCATTTCATATATAGGTGTCGATAGGCATTTCAGATATAGGTGTCGATAGGCATTTCAGATATAGGTGTCGATAGGCATTTCAGATATAGGTGTCGATAGGCATTTCAGATATAGGTGTCGATAGGCATTTCAGATATAGGTGCCGATAGGCATTTCAGATATAGTTGCCGATTGGCATTTTAAAAATATGTGCCGATAGGCATTTCAGATATAGAAGCCGATAGGCATTTCAAATATAGGTGCCGATAGGCATTCCAGATATGGTTGCCGATAGGCATTTCAAATATAGGTGCTGATAGGCATTTCAGATGTAGTTTCCGATAGGCATTTCAAAAATAGGTGTCGATAGGCATTTCAGATATAGGTGTCGATAGGCATTTCAGATATAGGTGTCGATAGGCATTTCAGATATAAGTGTCGATAGGCTTTTCAGATATAGGTGTCGATAGGCATTTCAGATATAGGTGTCGATAGGCATTTCAGATATAGGTGCCGATAGGCATTTCAGATATAGTTGCCGATTGGCATTTTAAAAATAGGTGCCGATAGGCATTTCAGATATAGAAGCCGATAGGCATTTCAAATAAAGGTGCCGATAGGCATTCCAGATATGGTTGCCGATAGGCATTTCAAATATAGGTGCTGATAGGCATTTCAGATTGTAGTTTCCGATAGGCATTTCAAAAATAGGTGTCGATAGGCATTTCAGATATAGGTGTCGATAGGCATTTCAGATATAGGTGTCGATAGGCATTTCAGATATAGGTGTCGATAGGCATTTCAGATATAGGTGTCGATAGGCATTTCAGATATAGGTGTCGATAGGCATTTCAGATATAGGTGTCGATAGGCATTTCAGATATAGGTGTCGATAGGCATTTCAGATATATTTGCCGATTGGCATTTTAAAAATAGGTGCCGATAGGCATTACAGATATAGTTGCCGATTGGCATTTTAAAAAAAGGTGCCGATAGGCATTTCAGATATAGAAGCCGATAGGCATTTCAAATATAGGTGCCGATAGGCATTCCAGATATGGTTGCCGATAGGCATTTCAAATATAGGTGCTGATAGGCATTTCAGATGTAGTTTCCGATAGGCATTTCAAAAATAGGTGTCGATAGGCATTTCAGATATAGGTGTCGATAGGCATTTCAGATATAGGTGTCGATAGGCATTTCAGATATAGGTGTCGATAGGCATTTCAGATATAGGTGTCGATAGGCATGTCAGATATAGGTGTCGATAGGCATTTCAGATATAGGTGTCGATAGGCATTTCTGTTATAGGTGTCGATAGGCATTTCAGATATAGGTGCCGATGGGCATTTCAGATATAGTTGCCGATTGGCATTTTAAAAATAGGTGCCGATAGGCATTTCAGATATAGAAGCCGATAGGCATTTCAAATATAGGTGCCGATAGGCATTCCAGATATGGTTGCCGATAGGCATTTCAAATATAGGTGCTGATAGGCATTTCAGATGTAGTTTCCGATAGGCATTTCAAAAATAGGTGTCGATAGGCATTTCAGATATAGGTGTCGATAGGTATTTCAGATATAGGTGTCGATAGGCATTTCAGATATAGGTGTCGATAGGCATTTCAGATATAGGTGTCGATAGGCATTTCAGATATAGGTGTCGATAGGCATTTCAGATATAGGTGTCGATAGGCATTTCAGATATAGGTGTCGATAGGCATTTCAGATATAGGTGTCGATAGGCATTTCAGATATAGGTGTCGATAGGCATTTCAGATATAGGTGTCGATAGGCATTTCAGATATAGGTGCCGATAGGCATTTCAGATATAGTTGCCGATTGGCATTTTAAAAATAGGTGCCGATAGGCATTTCAGATATAGAAGCCGATAGGCATTTCAAATATAGGTGCCGATAGGCATTGCAGATATGGTTGCCGATAGGCATTTTAAATATAGGTGCTGATAGGCATTTCAGATGTAGTTTCCGATAGGCATTTCAAAAATTTGTGTCGATAGGCATTTCAGATATAGGTGTCGATAGGCATTTCAGATATAGGTGTCGATAGGCATTTCAGATATAGGTGTCGATAGGCATTTCAGATATAGGTGTCGATAGGCATTTCAGATATAGGTGTCGATAGGCATTTCAGATATAGGTGTCGATAGGCATTTCAGATATAGGTGTCGATAGGCATTTCATATATAGGTGTCGATAGGCATTTCAGATATAGGTGTCGATAGGCATTTGAGATACAGGTGCCGATAGGCATTTCAGATATAGTTGCCGATTGGCATTTTAAAAATAGGTGCCGATAGGCATTTCAGATATAGAAGCCGATAGGCATTTCAAATATAGGTGCCGATAGGCATTCCAGATATGGTTGCCGATAGGCATTTCAAATATAGGTGCTGATAGGCATTTCAGATGTAGTTTCCAATAGGCATTTCAAAAATAGGTGTCGATAGGCATTTCAGATATAGGTGTCGATAGGCATTTCAGATATAGGTGTCGATAGGCATTTCAGATATAGGTGTCGATAGGCATTTCAGATATAGGTGTCGATAGGCATTTCAGATATAGGTGTCGATAGGCATTTCAGATATAGGTGTCGATAGGCATTTCAGATATAGGTGCCGATAGGCATTTCAGATATAGTTGCCGATTGGCATTTTAAAAATAGGTGCCGATAGGCATTTCAGATATAGAAGCCGATAGGCATTTCAAATATACGTGCCGATAGGCATTCCAATATGGTTGCCGATAGGCATTTCAAATATAGGTGCTGATAGGCATTTCAGATGTAGTTTCCGATAGTCATTTCAAAAATAGGTGTCGATAGGCATTTCAGATATAGGTGTCGATAGGCATTTCAGATATAGGTGTCGATAGGCATTTCAGATATAGGTGTCGATAAGCATTTCAGATATAGGTGTCGATAGGCATTTCAGATATAGGTGTCGATAGGCATTTCAGATATAGGTGTCGATAGGCATTTCAGATATAGGTGTCGATAGGCATTTCAGATATAGGTGCCGATAGGCATTTCAGATATAGTTGCCGATTGGCATTTTAAAAATAGGTGCCGATAGGCATTTCAGATATAGAAGCCGATAGGCATTTCAAATATAGGTGCCGATAGGCATTCCAGATATGGTTGCCGATAGGCATTTCAAATATAGGTGCTGATAGGCATTTCAGATGTAGTTTCCGATAGGCATTTCAAAAATAGGTGTCGATAGGCATTTCAGATATAGGTGTCGATAGGCATTTCAGATATAGGTGTCGATAGGCATTTCAGATATAGGTGTCGATAGGCATTTCAGATATAGGGGTCGATAGGCATTTTAGATATAGGTGTCGATAGGCATTTCAGATATAGGTGTCGATAGGCATTTCAGATATAGGTGCCGATAGGCATTTCAGATATAGTTGCCGATTGGCATTTTAAAAATAGGTGACGATAGGCATTTCAGATATAGAAGCCGATAGGCATTTCAAATATAGGTGCCGATAGGCATTTCAGATATGGTTGCCGATAGGCATTTCAAATATAGGTGCTGATAGGCATTTCAGATGTAGTTTCCGATAGGCATTTCAAAAATAGGTGTCGATAGGCATTTCAGATATAGGTGTCGATAGGCATTTCAGATATAGGTGTCGATAGGCATTTCAGATATAGGTGTCGATAGGCATTTCAGATATAGGTGTCGATAGGCATTTCAGATATAGGTGTCGATAGGCATTTCAGATATAGGTGTCGATAGGCATTTCAGATATAGGTGTCGATAGGCATTTCAGATATAGGTGTCGATAGGCATTTCAGATATAGGTGCCGATAGGCATTTCAGATATAGTTGCCGATTGGCATTTTAAAAATAGGTGCCGATAGGCATTTCAGATATAGAAGCCGATAGGCATTTCAAATATAGGTGCCGATAGGCATTCCAGATATGGTTGCCGATAGGCATTTCAAATATAGGTGCTGATAGGCATTTCAGATGTAGTTTCCGATAGGCATTTCAAAAATAGGTGTCGATAGGCATTTCAGATATAGGTGTCGATAGGCATTTCAGATATAGGTGTCGATAGGCATTTCAGATATAGGTGTCGATAGGCATTTCAGATATAGGTGTCGATAGGCATTTCAGATATAGGTGTCGATAGGCATTTCAGATATAGGTGTCGATAGGCATTTCAGATATAGGTGTCGATAGGCATTTCAGATATAGGTGCCGATAGGCATTTCAGATATAGTTGCCGATTGGCATTTTAAAAATAGGTGCCGATAGGCATTTCAGATATAGAAGCCGATAGGCATTTCAAATATAGGGTGCCGATAGGCATTCCAGATATAGTTGCCGATAGGCATTTCAAATATATGTGCTGATAGGCATTTCAGATGTAGTTTCCGATAAGCATTTCAAAAATAGGTGTCGATAGGCATTTCAGATATAGTGTCGATAGGCATTTCAGATATAGGTGTCGATAGGCATTTCAGATATAGGTGTCGATAGGCATTTCAGATATAGGTGTCGATAGGCATTTCAGATATAGGTGTCGATAGGCATTTCAGATATAGGTGTCGATAGGCATTTCAGATATAGGTGTCGATAGGCATTTCAGATATAGGTGTCGATAGGCATTTCAGATATAGGTGTCGATAGGCATTTCAGATATAGGTGTCGATAGGCATTTCAGATATAGGTGCCGATAGGCATTTCAGATATAGTTGCCGATTGGCATTTTAAAAATAGGTGCCGATAGGCATTTCAGATATAGAAGCCGATAGGCATTTCAAATATAGGTGCCAATAGGCATTTCAGATATGGTTGCCGATAGGCATTTCAAATATAGGTGCTGATAGGCATTTCAGATGTAGTTTCCGATAGGCATTTCAAAAATAGGTGTCGATAGGCATTTCAGATATAGGTGTCGATAGGCATTTCAGATATAGGTGTCGATAGGCATTTCACATATAGGTGTCGATAGGCATTTCAGATATAGGTGTCGATAGGCATTTCAGATATAGGTGTCGATAGGCATTTCAGATATAGGTGTCGATAGGCATTTCAGATATTGGTGTCGATAGGCATTTCAAATATAGGTGCCGATAGGCATTCCAGATATGGTTGCCGATTGGCATTTTAAATATAGGTGCTGATAGGCATTTCAGATATAGGTGTCGATAGGCATTTCAGATATAGGTGCCGATAGGCATTTCAGATATAGAAGCCGATAGGCATTTCAAATATAGGTGCCGATAGGCATTCCAGATATGGTTGCCGATAGGCATTTCAAATATAGGTGCTGATAGGCATTTCAGATGTAGTTTCCGATAGGCATTTCAAAAATAGGTGTCGATAGGCATTCCAGATATAGGTGTCGATAGGCATTTCAGATATAGGTGTCGATAGGCATTTCAGATATAGGTGTCGATAGGCATTTCAGATATAGGTGTCGATAGGCATTTCAGATATAGGTGTCGATAGGCATTTCAGATATAGGTGTCGATAGGCATTTCAGATATAGGTGCCGATAGGCATTTCAGATATAGTTGCCGATTGGCATTTTAAAAATAGGTGCCGATAGGCATTTCAGATATAGAAGCCGATAGGCATTTCAAATATAGGTGCCGATAGGCATTCCAGATATGGTTGCTGATAGGCATTTCAAATATAGGTGCTGATAGGCATTTCAGATGTAGTTTCCGATAGGCATTTCAAAAATAGGTGTCGATAGGCATTTCAGATATAGGTGTCGATAGGCATTTCAGATATAGGTGTCGATAGGCATTTCAGATATAGGTGTCGATAGGCATTTCAGATATAGGTGTCGATAGGCATTTCAGATATAAGTGTCGATAGGCATTTCAGATATAGGTGTCGATAGGCATTTCGGATATAGGTGTCAAAAGGCATTTCAGATATAGGTGTCGATAGGCATTTCAGATATAGGTGCCGATAGGCATTTCAAATATAGTTGCCGATTGGCATTTTAAAAATAGGTGCCGATAGGCATTTCAGATATAGAAGCCGATAGGCATTTCAAATATAGGTGCCGATAGGCATTCCAGATATAGTTGCCGATAGGCATTTCAAATATAGGTGCTGATAGGCATTTCAGATGTAGTTTCCGATAGGCATTTCAAAAATAGGTGTCGATAGGCATTTCAGATATAGGTGTCGATAGGCATTTCAGATATAGGTGTCGATAGGCATTTCAGATATAGGTGTCGATAGGCATTTCAGATATAAGTGTCGATAGGCATTTCAGATATAGGTGTCGATAGGCATTTCAGATATAGGTGTCGATAGGCATTTCAGATATAGGTGCCGATAGGCATTTCAGATATAGTTGCCGATTGGCATTTTAAAAATAGGTGCCGATAGGCATTTCAGATATAGAAGCCGATAGGCATTTCAAATATAGGTGCCGATAGGCATTCCAGATATGGTTGCCGATAGGCATTTCAAATATAGGTGCTGATAGGCATTTCAGATGTAGTTTCCGATAGGCATTTCAAAAATTTGTGTCGATAGGCATTTCAGATATAGGTGTCGATAGGCATTTCAGATATAGGTGTCGATAGGCATTTCAGATATAGGTGTCGATAGGCATTTCAGATATAGGTGTCGATAGGCATTTTAGATATAGGTGTCGATAGGCATTTTAGATATAGGTGTCGATAGGCATTTCAGATATAGGTGTCGATAGGCATTTCAGATATAGGTGTCGATAGGCATTTCAGATATAGGTGTCGATAGGCATTTCAGATACAGGTGCCGATAGGCATTTCAGACATAGTTGCCGATTGGCATTTTAAAAATAGGTGCCGATAGGCATTTCAGATATAGAAGCCGATACGCATTTCGAATATAGGTTGCCGATAGGCATTCCAGATATGGTTGCCGATAGGCATTTCAAATATAGGTGCTGATAGGCATTTCAGATGTAGTTTCCGATAGGCATTTCAAAAATAGGTGTCGATAGGCATTTCAGATATAGGTGTCGATAGGCATTTCAGATATAGGTGTCGATAGGCATTTCAGATATAGGTGTCGATAGGCATTTCAGATATAGGGGTCGATAGGCATTTTAGATATAGGTGTCGATAGGCATTTCAGATATAGGTGTCGATAGGCATTTCAGATATAGGTGCCGATAGGCATTTCAGATATAGTTGCCGATTGGCATTTTAAAAATAGGTGACGATAGGCATTTCAGATATAGAAGCCGATAGGCATTTCAAATATAGGTGCCGATAGGCATTTCAGATATGGTTGCCGATAGGCATTTCAAATATAGGTGCTGATAGGCATTTCAGATGTAGTTTCCGATAGGCATTTCAAAAATAGGTGTCGATAGGCATTTCAGATATAGGTGTCGATAGGCATTTCAGATATAGGTGTCGATAGGCATTTCAGATATAGGTGTCGATAGGCATTTCAGATATAGGTGTCGATAGGCATTTCAGATATAGGTGTCGATAGGCATTTCAGATATAGGTGTCGATAGGCATTTCAGATATAGGTGTCGATAGGCATTTCAGATATAGGTGTCGATAGGCATTTCAGATATAGGTGCCGATAGGCATTTCAGATATAGTTGCCGATTGGCATTTTAAAAATAGGTGCCGATAGGCATTTCAGATATAGAAGCCGATAGGCATTTCAAATATAGGTGCCGATAGGCATTCCAGATATGGTTGCCGATAGGCATTTCAAATATAGGTGCTGATAGGCATTTCAGATGTAGTTTCCGATAGGCATTTCAAAAATAGGTGTCGATAGGCATTTCAGATATAGGTGTCGATAGGCATTTCAGATATAGGTGTCGATAGGCATTTCAGATATAGGTGTCGATAGGCATTTCAGATATAGGTGTCGATAGGCATTTCAGATATAGGTGTCGATAGGCATTTCAGATATAGGTGTCGATAGGCATTTCAGATATAGGTGCCGATAGGCATTTCAGATATAGTTGCCGATTGGCATTTTAAAAATAGGTGCCGATAGGCATTTCAGATATAGAAGCCGATAGGCATTTCAAATATAGGTGCCGATAGGCATTCCAGATATAGTTGCCGATAGGCATTTCAAATATATGTGCTGATAGGCATTTCAGATGTAGTTTCCGATAAGCATTTCAAAAATAGGTGTCGATAGGCATTTCAGATATAGGTGTCGATAGGCATTTCAGATATAGGTGTCGATAGGCATTTCAGATATAGGTGTCGATAGGCATTTCAGATATAGGTGTCGATAGGCATTTCAGATATAGGTGTCGATAGGCATTTCAGATATAGGTGTCGATAGGCATTTCAGATATAGGTGTCGATAGGCATTTCAGATATAGGTGTCGAGAGGCATTTCAGATATAGGTGTCGATAGGCATTTCAGATATAGGTGTCGATAGGCATTTCAGATATAGGTGCCGATAGGCATTTCACATATAGTTGCCGATTGGCATTTTAAAAATAGGTGCCGATAGGCATTTCAGATATAGAAGCCGATAGGCATTTCAAATATAGGTGCCGATAGGCATTTCAGATATGGTTGCCGATAGGCATTTCAAATATAGGTGCTGATAGGCATTTCAGATGTAGTTTCCGATAGGCATTTCAAAAATAGGTGTCGATAGGCATTTCAGATATAGGTGTCGATAGGCATTTCAGATATAGGTGTCGATAGGCATTTCACATATAGGTGTCGATAGGCATTTCAGATATAGGTGTCGATAGGCATTTCAGATATAGGTGTCGATAGGCATTTCAGATATAGGTGTCGATAGGCATTTCAGATATTGGTGTCGATAGGCATTTCAAATATAGGTGCCGATAGGCATTCCAGATATGGTTGCCGATTGGCATTTTAAATATAGGTGCTGATAGGCATTTCAGATATAGGTGTCGATAGGCATTTCAGATATAGGTGCCGATAGGCATTTCAGATATAGAAGCCGATAGGCATTTCAAATATAGGTGCCGATAGGCATTCCAGATATGGTTGCCGATAGGCATTTCAAATATAGGTGCTGATAGGCATTTCAGATGTAGTTTCCGATAGGCATTTCAAAAATAGGTGTCGATAGGCATTCCAGATATAGGTGTCGATAGGCATTTCAGATATAGGTGTCGATAGGCATTTCAGATATAGGTGTCGATAGGCATTTCAGATATAGGTGTCGATAGGCATTTCAGATATAGGTGTCGATAGGCATTTCAGATATAGGTGTCGATAGGCATTTCAGATATAGGT
>JAVRKA010001184.1:0-22100 GCA_034508555.1 Venustoraphidia nigricollis | reverse complement strand
GGTGCCGATAGGCATTTCAGATATAGTTGCCGATTGGCATTTTAAAAATAGGTGCCGATAGGCATTTCAGATATAGAAGCTGATAGGCATTTCAAGTATAGGTGCCGATAGGCATTCCAGATACGGTTGCCGATAGGCATTTCAAATATAGGTGCTGATAGGCATTTCAGATGTAGTTTCCGATAGGCATTTCAAAAATAGGTGTCGAGAGGCATTTCAGATATAGGTGTCGATAGGCATTTCAGATATAAGTGTCGATAGGCATTTCATATATAGGTGTCGATAGGCATTTCAGATATAGGTGTCGATAGGCATTTCAGATATAGGTGTCGATAGGCATTTCAGATATAGGTGTCGATAGGCATTTCAGATATAGGTGCCGATAGGCATTTCAGATATAGTTGCCGATTGGCATTTTAAAAATAGGTGCCGATAGGCATTTCAGATATAGAAGCCGATAGGCATTTCAAATATAGGTGCCGATAGGCATTCCAGATATGGTTGCCGATAGGCATTTCAAATATAGGTGCTGATAGGCATTTCAGATGTAGTTTTCGATAGGCATTTCAAAAATAGGTGTCGATAGGCATTTCAGATATAGGTGTCGATAGGCATTTCAGATATAGGTGTCGATAGGCATTTCAGATATAGGTGTCGATAGGCTTTATAGATATAGGTGTCGATAGGCATTTCAGATATAGGTGTCGATAGGCATTTCAGATATAGGTGTCGATAGGCATTTCAGATATAGGTGCCGATAGGCATTTCAGATATAGTTGCCGATTGGCATTTTAAAAATAGGTGCCGATAGGCATTTCAGATATAGAAGCCGATAGGCATTTCAAATATAGGTGCCGATAGGCATTTCAGATATGGTTGCCGATATGCATTTCGAATATAGGTGCTGATAGGCATTTCAGATGTAGTTTCCGATAGGCATTTTAAAATTAGGTGTCGATAGGCATTTCAGATATAGGTGTCGATAGGCATTTCAGATATAGGTGTCGATAGGCATTTCAGATATAGGTGTCGATAGGCATTTCAGATATAGGTGACGATAGGCATTTCAGATATAGGTGTCGATAGGCATTTCAGATATAGGTGTCGATAGGCATTTCAGATATAGGTGTCGATAGGCATTTCAGATATAGGTGTCGATAGGCATTTCAGATATAGGTGCCGATAGGCATTTCAGATATAGTTGCCGATTGGCATTTTAAAAATAGGTGCCGATAGGCATTTCAGATATAGAAGCCGATAGGCATTTCAAATATAGGGGCCGATAGGCATTCCAGATATGGTTGCCGATAGGCATTTCAAATATAGGTGCTGATAGGCATTTCAGATGTAGTTTCCGATAGGCATTTCAAAAATAGGTGTCGATAGGCATTTCAGATATAGGTGTCGATAGGCATTTCAGATATAGGTGTCGATAGGCATTTCAGATATAGGTGTCGATAGGCATTTCAGATATAGGTGTAGATAGGCATTTCAGATATAGGTGTCGATAGGCATTTCAGATATAGGTGTCGATAGGCATTTCAGATATAGGTGTCGATAGGCATTTCAGATATAGGTGCCGATAGGCATTTCAGATATAGTTGCCGATTGGCATTTTAAAAATAGGTGCCGATAGGCATTTCAGATATAGAAGCCGATAGGCATTTCAAATATAGGTGCCGATAGGCATTCCAGAAATGGTTTCCGATAGGCATTTCAAATATAGGTGCTGATAGGCATTTCAGATGTAGTTTCCGATAGGCATTTCAAAAATAGGTGTCGATAGGCATTTCAGATATAGGTGTCGATAGGAATTTCAGATATAGGTGTCGATAGGCATTTCAGATATAGGTGTCGATAGGCATTTGAAATATAGGTGCCGATAGGCATTCCAGATATGGTTGCCGATAGGCATTTCAAATATAGGTGCTGATAGGCATTTCAGATGTAGTTTCCGATAGGCATTTCAAAAATAGGTGTCGATAGGCATTTCAGATATAGGTGTCGATAGGCATTTCAGATATAGGTGTGGATAGGCATTTCAGATATAGGTGTCGATAGGCATTTCAGATATAGGTGTCGATAGGCATTTCAGATATAGGTGTCGATAGGCATTTCAGATATAGGTGCCGATAGGCATTTCAGATATAGTTGCCGATTAGCATTTTAAAAATAGGTGCCGATAGGCATTTCAGATATAGAAGCCGATAGGCATTTCAAATATAGGTGCCGATAGGCATTCCAGATATGGTTGCCGATAGGCATTTCAAATATAGGTGCTGATAGGCATTTCAGATGTAGTTTCCGATAGGCATTTCAAAAATAGGTGTCGATAGGCATTTCAGATATAGGTGTCGATAGGCATTTCCGATATAGGTGTCGATAGGCATTTCAGATATAAATGTCGATAGGCATTTCAAAAATAGGTGTAGATAGGCATTTCAGATATAGGTGTCGATAGGCATTTCAGATATAGGTGTCAATAGGCATTTCAGATATAGGTGCCGATAGGCATTTCAGATATAGTTGCCGATTGGTATTTTTAAAATAGGTGCCGATAGGCATTTCAGATATAGAAGCCGATAGGCATTTCAAATATAGGTGCCGATAGGCATTCCAGATATGGTTGCCGATAGGCATTTCAAATATAGGTGCTGATAGGCATTTCAGATGTAGTTTCCGATAGGCATTTCAAAAATAGGTGTCGATAGGCATTTCAGATATAGGTGTCGATAGGCATTTCAGATATAGGTGTCGATAGGCATTTCAGATATAGGTGTCGATAGGCATTTCAGATATAGGTGTCGATAGGCATTTCAGATATAGGTGTCGATAGGCATTTCAGATATATGTGTCGATAGGCATTTCAGATATAGGTGTCGATAGGCATTTCAGATATAGGTGTCGATAGGCATTTCAGATATAGGTGCCGATAGGCATTTCAGATATAGTTGCCGATTGGCATTTTAAAAATAGGTGCCGATAGGCATTTCAGATATAGAAGCTGATAGGCATTTCAAATATAGGTGCCGATAGGCATTCCAGATACGGTTGCCGATAGGCATTACAAATATAGGTGCTGATAGGCATTTCAGATGTAGTTTCCGATAGGCATTTCAAAAATAGGTGTCGATAGGCATTTCAGATATAGGTGTCGATAGGCATTTCAGATATAGGTGTCGATAGGCATTTCAGATATAGGTGTCGATAGGCATTTCAGATATAGGTGTCGATAGGCATTTCAGATATAGGTGTCGATAGGCATTTCAGATATAGGTGTCGATAGGCATTTCAGATATAGGTGTCGATAGGCATTTCAGATATAGGTGCCGATAGGCATTTCAGATATAGTTGCCGATTGGCATTTTAAAAATAGGTGCCGATAGGCATTTCAGATATAGAAGCCGATAGGCATTTCAAATATAGGTGCCGATAGGCATTCCAGAAATGGTTTCCGATAGGCATTTCAAATATAGGTGCTGATAGGCATTTCAGATGTAGTTTCCGATAGGCATTTCAAAAATAGGTGTCGATAGGCATTTCAGATATAGGTGTCGATAGGCATTTCAGATATAGGTGTCGATAGGCATTTCAGATATAGGTGTCGATAGGCATTTCAGATATAGGTGTCGATAGGCATTTCAGATATAGGTGTCGATAGGAATTTCAGATATAGGTGTCGATAGGCATTTCAGATATAGGTGTCGATAGGCATTTCAAATATAGGTGCCGATAGGCATTCCAGATATGGTTGCCGATAGGCATTTCAAATATAGGTGCTGATAGGCATTTCAGATGTAGTTTCCGATAGGCATTTCAAAAATAGGTGTCGATAGGCATTTCAGATATAGGTGTCGATAGGCATTTCAGATATAGGTGTGGATAGGCATTTCAGATATAGGTGTCGATAGGCATTTCAGATATAGGTGTCGATAGGCATTTCAGATATAGGTGTCGATAGGCATTTCAGATATAGGTGTCGATAGGCATTTCAGATATAGGTGCCGATAGGCATTTCTGATATAGTTGCCGATTAGCATTTTAAAAATAGGTGCCGATAGGCATTTCAGATATAGAAGCCGATAGGCATTTCAAATATAGGTGCCGATAGGCATTCCAGATATGGTTGCCGATAGGCATTTCAAATATAGGTGCTGATAGGCATTTCAGATGTAGTTTCCGATAGGCATTTCAAAAATAGGTGTCGATAGGCATTTCAGATATAGGTGTCGACAGGCATTTCCGATATAGGTGTCGATAGGCATTTCAGATATAGGTGTCGATAGGCATTTCAGATATAGGTGTCAATAGGCATTTCAGATATAGGTGCCGATAGGCATTTCAGATATAGTTGCCGATTGGCATTTTAAAAATAGGTGCCGATAGGCATTTCAGATATAGGTGTCGATAGGCATTTCAGATATAGGTGTCGATAGGCATTTCAGATATAGGTGTCGATAGGCTTTATAGATATAGGTGTCGATAGGCATTTCAGATATAGGTGTCGATAGGCATTTCAGATATAGGTGTCGATAGGCATTTCAGATATAGGTGCCGATAGGCATTTCAGATATAGTCGCCGATTGGCATTTTAAAAATAGGTGCCGATAGGCATTTCAGATATAGAAGCCGATAGGCATTTCAAATATAGGTGCCGATAGGCATTTCAGATATGGTTGCCGATATGCATTTCGAATATAGGTGCTGATAGGCATTTCAGATGTGGTTTCCGATAGGCATTTCAAAAATAGGTGTCGATAGGCATTTCAGATATAGGTGTCGATAGGCATTTCAGATATAGGTGTCGATAGGCATTTCAGATATAGGTGTCGATAGGCATTTCAGATATAGGTGTCGATAGGCATTTCAGATATAGGTGTCGATAGGCATTTCAGATATAGGTGTCGATAGGCATTTCAGATATAGGTGTAGATAGACATTTCAGATATAGGTGCCGATAGGCATTCCAGATATAGTTGCCGATTGGCATTTTAAAAATAGGTGCCGATAGGCATTTCAGATATAGAAGCCGATAGGCATTTCAAATATAGGTGCCGATAGGCATTCCAGATATGGTTGCCGATAGGCATTTCAAATATAGGTGCTGATAGGCATTTCAGATGTAGTTTCCGATAGGCATTTCAAAAATAGGTGTCGATACACATTTCAGATATAGGTGTCGATAGGCATTTCAGATATAGGTGTCGATGGGCATTTCAGATATAGGTGTCGATAGGCAAATCAGATATAGGTGTCGATAGGCATTTCAGATATAGGTGTCGATAGGCATTTCAGATATAGGTGTCGATAGGCATTTCAGATATAGGTGTCGATAGGCATTTCAGATATAGGTGCCGATAGGCATTTCAGATATAGTTGCCGATTGGCATTTTAAAAATAGGTGCCGATAGGCATTTCAGATATAGAAGCCGATAGGCATTTCAAATATAGGTGCTGATAGGCATTTCAAATGTAGTTTCCGATAGGCATTTCAAAAATAGGTGTCGATAGGCATTTCAGATATAGGTGTCGATAGGCATTTCAGATATAGGTGTCGATAGGCATTTCAGATATAGGTGTCGATAGGCATTTCAGATATAGGTGTCGATAGGCATTTCAAATATAGGTGCCGATAGGCATTCCAGATATGGTTGCCGATAGGCATTTCAAATATAGGTGCTGATAGGCATTTCAGATGTAGTTTCCGATAGGCATTTCAAAAATAGGTGTCGATAGGCATTTCAGATATAGGTGTCGATAGGCATTTCAGATATAGGTGTGGATAGGCATTTCAGATATAGGTGTCGATAGGCATTTCAGATATAGGTGCCGATAGGCATTTCAGATATAGTTGCCGATTAGCATTTTAAAAATAGGTGCCGATAGGCATTGCAGATATAGAAGCCGATAGGCATTTCAAATATAGGTGCCGATAGGCATTCCAGATATGGTTGCCGATAGGCATTTCAAATATAGGTGCTGATAGGCATTTCAGATGTAGTTTCCGATAGGCATTTCAAAAATAGGTGTCGATAGGCATTTCAGATATAGGTGTCGATAGGCATTTCCGATATAGGTGTCGATAGGCATTTCAGATATAGGTGTCGATAGGCATTTCAGATATAGGTGTCGATAGGCATTTCAGATATAGGTGTCGATAGGCATTTCAGATATAGGTGTCGATAGGCATTTCAGATATAGGTGTCGATAGGCATTTCAGATATAGGTGTCGATAGGCATTTCAGATATAGGTGTCGCTAGGCATTTCAGATATAGGTGTCGATAGGCATTTCAGATATAGGTGTCGATAGGCATTTCAGATATAGGTGTCGATAGTCATTTCAGATATAGGTGCCGTTCGGCATTTCAGATATAGTTGCCGATTGACATTTTAAAAATAGGTGCCGATAGGCATTTCAGATATAGAAGCCGATAGGCATTTCAAATATAGGTGCCGATAGGCATTCCAGATATGGTTGCCGATAGGCATTTCAAATATAGGTGCTGATAGGCATTTCAGATGTAGTTTCCGATAGGCATTTCAAAAATAGGTGTCGATAGGCATTTCAGATATAGGTGTCGATAGGCATTTCAGATATAGGTGTCGATAGGCATTTCAGATATAGGTATCGATAGGCATTTCATATATAGGTGTCGATAGGCATTTCAGATATAGGTGTCGATAGGCATTTCAGATATAGGTGTCGATAGGCATTTCAGATATAGGTGTCGATAGGCATTTCAGATATAGGTGTCGATAGGCATTTCAGATATAGGTGCCGATAGGCATTTCAGATATGGTTGCCGATTGGCATTTTAAAAATAGGTGCCGATAGGCATTTCAGATATAGAAGCCGATAGGCATTTCAAATATAGGTGCCGATAGGCATTCCAGATATGGTTGCCGATAGGCATTTCAAATATAGGTGCTGATAGGCATTTCAGATGTAGTTTCCGATAGGCATTTCAAAAATAGGTGTCGATAGGCATTTCAGATATAGGTGTCGATAGGCATTTCAGATATAGGTGTCGATAGGCATTTCAGATATAGGTGTCGATAGGCATTTCAGATATAGGTGTCGAAAGGCATTTCAGATATAGGTGTCGATAGGCATTTCAGATATAGGTGTCGATAGGCATTTCAGATATAGGTGTCGATAGGCATTTCAGATATAGGTGCCGATAGGCATTTCAGATATAGTTGCCGATTGGCATTTTAAAAATAGGTGCCGATAGGCATTTCAGATATAGAAGCCGATAGGCATTTCAAATATAGGTGCCGATAGGCATTCCAGATATGGTTGCCGATAGGCATTTCAAATATAGGTGCTGATAGGCATTTCAGATGTAGTTTCCGATAGGCATTTCAAAAATAGGTGTCGATAGGCATTTCAGATATAGGTGTCGATAGGCATTTCAGATATAGGTGTCGATAGGCATTTCAGATATAAGTGTCGATAGGCATTTCAGATATAGGTGTCGATAGGCATTTCAGATATAGGTGTCGATAGGCATTTCAGATATAGGTGTCGATAGGCATTTCAGATATAGGTGTCGATAGGCATTTCAGATATAGGTGTCGATAGGCATTTCAGATATAGGTGTCGATAGACATTTCAGATATAGGTGTCGATAGGCATTTCAGATATAGGTGTCGATAGGCATTTCAGATATAGGTGTCGATAGGCATTTCAGATATAGGTGTCGATAGGCATTTCAGATATAGGTGTCGATAGGCATTTCAGATATAGGTGTCGAAAGGCATTTCAGATATAGGTGTCGATTATCATTTCAGATATAGGTGTCGATAGGCATTTCAGATATAGGTGTCGATAGGCATTTCAGATATAGGTGTCGATAGGCATTTCAGATATAGGTGTCGATAGGCATTTCAGATATAGGTGTCGATAGGCATTTCAGATATAGGTGTCGATAGGCATTTCAGATATAGGTGTCGATAGGCATTTCAGATATAGGTGTCGATAGGCCTTTCAGATATAGGTGTCGATAGGCATTCCAGATATAGGTGCCGATAGGCATTTCAGATATAGTTGCCGATTGGCATTTTAAAAATAGGTGCCGATAGGCATTTCAGATATAGAAGCCGATAGGCATTTCAAATATAGGTGCCGATAGGCATTCCAGATATGGTTGCCGTTAGGCATTTCAAATATAGGTGCTGATAGGCATTTCAGATGTAGTTTCCGATAGGCATTTCAAAAACAGGTGTCGATAGGCATTTCAGATATAGGTGTCGATAGGCATTTCAGATATAGGTGTCGATAGGCATTTCAGATATAGGTGTCGATAGGCATTTCAGATATAGGTGTCGATAGGCATTTCAGATATAGTTGCCGATAGGCATTTCAGATATAGGTGTCGATAGGCATTTCAGATATAGGTGTCGATAGGCATTTCAGATATAGGTGCAGATAGGCATTTCAGATATAGTTGCCGATTGGCATTTTAAAAATAGGTGCCGATAGGCATTTCAGATATAGAAGCCGATAGGCATTTCAAATATAGGTGCCGATAGGCATTCCAGATATGGTTGCTGATAGGCATTTCAAATATAGGTGCTGATAGGCATTTCAGATGTAGTTTCCGATAGGCATTTCAAAAATAGGTGTCGATAGGCATTTCAGATATAGGTGTCGATAGGCATTTCAGATATAGGTGTCGATAGGCATTTCAGATATAGGTGTCGATAGGCATTTCAGATATAGGTGTCGATAGGCTTTTCAGATAAAGGTGTCGATAGGCATTTCAGATATAGGTGTCGATAGGCATTTCAGATATAGGTGTCGATAGGCATTTCAGATATAGGTGCCGATAGGCATTTAAGATATAGTTGCCGATTGGCATTTTAAAAATAGGTGCCGATAGCCATTTCAGATATAGAAGCCGATAGGCATTTCAAATATAGGTGCCGATAGGCATTCCAGATATGGTTGCCGATAGGCATTTCAAATATAGGTGCTGAGAAGCATTTCAGATGTAGTTTCCGATAGGCATTTCAAAAATAGGTGTCGATAGGCATTTCAGATATAGGTGTCGATAGGCATTTCAGATATAGGTGTCGATAGGCATTTCAGATATAGGTGTCGATAGGCATTTCAGATATATGTGTCGATAGGCATTTTAATTATAGGTGCCGATAGGCATTTCAGATATAGGTGTCGATAGGCATTTCAGATATAGGTGTCGATAGGCATTTCAGATATAGGTGTCGATAGGCATTTCAGATATTGGTGCCGATAGGCATTTCAGATATAGTTGCCGATTGGCATTTTAAAAATAGATGCCGATAGGCATTTCAGATATAGAAGCCGATAGGCATTTCAAATATAGGTGCCGATAGGCATTCCAGATATGGTTGCCGATAGGCATTTCAAATATAGGTGCTGATAGGCATTTCAGATGTAGTTTCCGATAGGCATTTCAAAAATAGGTGTCGATAGGCATTTCAGATATAGGTGTCGATAGGCATTTCAGATATAGGTGTCGATAGGCATTTCAGATATAGGTGTCGATAGGCATTTCAGATATAGGTGTCGATAGGCATTTCAGATATAGGTGTCGATAGGCATTTCAGATATAGGTGTCGATAGGCATTTCAGATATAGGTGTCAATAGGCATTTCAGATATAGGTGCCGATAGGCATTTCAGATATAGTTGCCGATTGGCATTTTAAAAATAGGTGCCGATAGGCATTTCAGATATAGAAGCCGATAGGCATTTCAAATATAGGTGCCGATAGGCATTCCAGATATGGTTGCCGATAGGCATTTCAAATATAGGTGCTGATAGGCATTTCAGATGTAGTTTCCGATAGGCATTTCAAAAATAGGTGTCGATAGGCATTTCAGATATAGGTGTCGATAGGCATTTCAGATATAGGTGTCGATAGGCATTTCAGATATAGGTGTCGATAGGCATTTCAGATATAGGTGTCGATAGGCATTTCAGATATAGGTGTCGATAGGCATTTCAGATATAGGTGTCGATAGGCATTTCAGATATAGGTGTCGATAGGCATTTCAGATATAGGTGCCGAAAGGCATTTCAGATATAGTTGCCGATTGGCATTTTAAAAATAGGTGCCGATAGGCATTTCAGATATAGGTGTCGATAGGCATTTCAGATATAGGTGTCGATAGGCATTTCAGTTATAGGTGTCGATAGGCATTTCAGATATAGGTGCCGATAGGCATTTCAGATATAGTTGCCGATTGGCATTTTAAAAATAGGTGCCGATAGGCATTTCAGATATAGAAGCCGATAGGCATTTCAAATATAGGTGCCGATAGGCATTCCAGATATGGTTGCCGATAGGCATTTCAAATATAGGTGCTGATAGGCATTTCAAATGTAGTTTCCGATAGGCATTTCAAAAATAGGTGTCGATAGGCATTTCAGATATATTTGCCGATTGGCATTTTAAAAATAGGTGCCGATAGGCATTTCAGATATAGAAGCCGATAGGCATTTCAAATATAGGTGCCGATAGGCATTCCAGATATGGTTGCCGATAGGCATTTCAAATATAGGTGCTGATAGGCATTTCAGATGTAGTTTCCAAAAGGCATTTCAAAAATAGGTGTCGATAGGCATTTTAGATATAGGTGCCGATAGGCATTTCAGATATAGTTGCCGATTGGCATTTTAAAAATAGGTGCCGATAGGCATTTCAGATATAGAAGCTGATAGGCATTTCAAATATAGGTGCCGATAGGCATTCCAGATACGGTTGCCGATAGGCATTTCAAATATAGGTGCTGATAGGCATTTCAGATGTAGTTTCCGATAGGCATTTCAAAAATAGGTGTCGATAGGCATTTCAGATATAGGTGTCGATAGGCATTTCAGATATAAGTGTCGATAGGCATTTCATATATAGGTGTCGATAGGCATTTCAGATATAGGTGTCGATAGGCATTTCAGATATAGGTGTCGATAGGCATTTCAGATATAGGTGTCGATAGGCATTTCAGATATAGGTGCCGATAGGCATTTCAGATATAGTTGCCGATTGGCATTTTAAAAATAGGTGCCGATAGGCATTTCAGATATAGAAGCCGATAGGCATTTTAAATATAGGTGCCGATGTGCATTCCAGATATGGTTGCCGATAGGCATTTCAAATATAGGTGCTGATAGGCATTTCAGATGTAGTTTTCGATAGGCATTTCAAAAATAGGTGTCGATAGGCATTTCAGATATAGGTGTCGATAGGCATTTCAGATATAGGTGTCGATAGGCATTTCAGATATAGGTGTCGATAGGCTTTATAGATATAGGTGTCGATAGGCATTTCAGATATAGGTGTCGATAGGCATTTCAGATATAGGTGTCGATAGGCATTTCAGATATAGGTGCCGATAGGCATTTCAGATATAGTTGCCGATTGGCATTTTAAAAATAGGTGCCGATAGGCATTTCAGATATAGAAGCCGATAGGCATTTCAAATATAGGTGCCGATAGGCATTTCAGATATGGTTGCCGATATGCATTTCGAATATAGGTGCTGATAGGCATTTCAGATGTAGTTTCCGATAGGCATTTCAAAATTAGGTGTCGATAGGCATTTCAGATATAGGTGTCGATAGGCATTTCAGATATAGGTGTCGATAGGCATTTCAGATATAGGTGTCGATAGGCATTTCAGATATAGGTGACGATAGGCATTTCAGATATAGGTGTCGATAGGCATTTCAGATATAGGTGTCGATAGGCATTTCAGATATAGGTGTCGATAGGCATTTCAGATATAGGTGTCGATAGGCATTTCAGATATAGGTGCCGATATGCATTTCAGATATAGTTGCCGATTGGCATTTTAAAAATAGGTGCCGATAGGCATTTCAGATATAGAAGCCGATAGGCATTTCAAATATAGGTGCCGATAGGCATTCCAGATATGGTTGCCGATAGGCATTTCAAATATAGGTGCTGATAGGCATTTCAGATGTAGTTTCCGATAGGCATTTCAAAAATAGGTGTCGATAGGCATTTCAGATATAGGTGTCGATAGGCATTTCAGATATAGGTGTCGATAGGCATTTCAGATATAGGTGTCGGTAGGCATTTCAGATATAGGTGTAGATAGGCATTTCAGATATAGGTGTCGATAGGCATTTCAGATATAGGTGTCGATAGGCATTTCAGATATAGGTGTCGATAGGCATTTCAGATATAGGTGCCGATAGGCATTTCAGATATAGTTGCCGATTGGCATTTCAAATATAGGTGCCGATAGGCATTCCAGATATGGTTGCCGATAGGCATTTCAAATATAGGTGCTGATAGGCATTTCAGATGTAGTTTCCGATAGGCATTTCAAAAATAGGTGTCGATAGGCATTTCAGATATAGGTGTCGATAGGCATTTCAGATATAGGTGTCGATAGGCATTTCAGATATAGGTGTCGATAGGCATTTCAGATATAGGTGTCGATAGGCATTTCAGATATAGGTGTCGATAGGCATTTCAGATATAGGTGTCGATAGGCATTTCAGATATAGGTGTCGATAGGCATTTCAGATATAGGTGCCGAAAGGCATTTCAGATATAGTTGCCGATTGGCATTTTAAAAATAGGTGCCGATAGGCATTTCAGATATAGAAGCCGATAAGCATTTCAAATATAGGTGCCGATAGGCATTCCAGATATGGTTGCCGATAGGCATATCAAATATAGGTGCTGATAGGCATTTCAGATGTAGTTTCCGATAGGCATTTCAAAAATATGTGTCGATAGGCATTTCAGATATAGGTGTCGATAGGCATTTCAGATATAGGTGTCGATAGGCATTTCAGATATAGGTGTCGTTAGGCATTTCAGATATAGGTGTCGATAGGCATTTCAGATATAGGTGTCGATAGGCATTTCAGATATAGGTGTCGATAGGCATTTCAGATATAGGTGTCGATAGGCATTTCAGATATAGGTGCCGATAGGCATTTCAGATATAGTTGCCGATTGGCATTTTAAAAATAGGTGCCGATAGGCATTTCAGATATAGAAGCCGATAGGCATTTCAAATATAGGTGCTGATAGGCATTCCAGATATGGTTGCCGATAGGCATTTCAAATATAGGTGCTGATAGGCATTTCAAATGTAGTTTCCGATAGGCATTTCAAAAATAGGTGTCGATAGGCATTTCAGATATAGTTGCCGATTGGCATTTTAAAAATAGGTGCCGATAGGCATTTCAGATATAGAAGCCGATAGGCATTTCAAATATAGGTGCCGATAGGCATTCCAGATATGGTTGCCGATAGGCATTTCAAATATAGGTGCTGATAGGCATTTCAGATGTAGTTTCCAAAAGGCATTTCAAAAATAGGTGTCGATAGGCATTTTAGATAAAGGTGCCGATAGGCATTTCAGATATAGTTGCCGATTGGCATTTTAAAAATAGGTGCCGATAGGCATTTCAGATATAGAAGCTGATAGGCATTTCAAATATAGGTGCCGATAGGCATTCCAGATACGGTTGCCGATAGGCATTTCAAATATAGGTGCTGATAGGCATTTCAGATGTAGTTTCCGATAGGCATTTCAAAAATAGGTGTCGATAGGCATTTCAGATATAGGTGTCGATAGGCATTTCAGATATAAGTGTCGATAGGCATTTCATATATAGGTGTCGATAGGCATTTCAGATATAGGTGTCGATAGGCATTTCAGATATAGGTGTCGATAGGCATTTCAGATATAGGTGTCGATAGGCATTTCAGATATAGGTGCCGATAGGCATTTCAGATATAGTTGCCGATTGGCATTTTAAAAATAGGTGCCGATAGGCATTTCAGATATAGAAGCCGATAGGCATTTCAAATATAGGTGCCGATAGGCATTCCAGATATGGTTGCCGATAGGCATTTCAAATATAGGTGCTGATAGGCATTTCAGATGTAGTTTTCGATAGGCATTTCAAAAATAGGTGTCGATAGGCATTTCAGATATAGGTGTCGATAGGCATTTCAGATATAGGTGTCGATAGGCTTTATAGATATAGGTGTCGATAGGCTTTATAGATATAGGTGTCGATAGGCATTTCAGATATAGGTGTCGATAGGCATTTCAGATATAGGTGTCGATAGGCATTTCAGATATAGGTGCCGATAGGCATTTCAGATATAGTTGCCGATTGGCATTTTAAAAATAGGTGCCGATAGGCATTTCAGATATAGAAGCCGATAGGCATTTCAAATATAGGTGCCGATAGGCATTTCAGATATGGTTGCCGATATGCATTTCGAATATAGGTGCTGATAGGCATTTCAGATGTAGTTTCCGATAGGCATTTCAAAATTAGGTGTCGATAGGCATTTCAGATATAGGTGTTGATAGGCATTTCAGATATAGGTGTCGATAGGCATTTCAGATATAGGTGTCGATAGGCATTTCAGATATAGGTGAAGATAGGCATTTCAGATATAGGTGTCGATAGGCATTTCAGATATAGGTGTCGATAGGCATTTCAGATATAGGTGTCGATAGGCATTTCAGATATAGGTGTCGATAGGCATTTCAGATATAGGTGCCGATAGGCATTTCAGATATAGTTGCCGATTGGCATTTTAAAAATAGGTGCCGATAGGCATTTCAGATATAGAAGCCGATAGGCATTTCAAATATAGGTGCCGATAGGCATTCCAGATATGGTTGCCGATAGGCATTTCAAATATAGGTGCTGATAGGCATTTCAGATGTAGTTTCCGATAGGCATTTCAAAAATAGGTGTCGATAGGCATTTCAGATATAGGTGTCGATAGGCATTTCAGATATAGGTGTCGATAGGCATTTCAGATATAGGTGTCGGTAGGCATTTCAGATATAGGTGTAGATAGGCATTTCAGATATAGGTGTCGATAGGCATTTCAGATATAGGTGTCGATAGGCATTTCAGATATAGGTGTCGATAGGCATTTCAGATATAGGTGCCGATAGGCATTTCAGATATAGTTGCCGATTGGCATTTTAAAAATAGGTGCCGATAGGCATTTCAGATATAGAAGCCGATAGGCATTTCAAATATAGGTGCCGATAGGCATTCCAGAAATGCTTTCCGATAGGCATCTCAAATATAGGTGCTGATAGGCATTTCAGATGTAGTTTCCGATAGGCATTTCAAAAATAGGTGTCGATAGGCATTTCAGATATAGGTGTCGATAGGAATTTCAGATATAGGTGTCGATAGGCATTTCAGATATAGGTGTCGATAGGCATTTCAAATATAGGTGCCGATAGGCATTCCAGATATGGTTGCCGATAGGCATTTCAAATATAGGTGCTGATAGGCATTTCAGATGTAGTTTCCGATAGGCATTTCAAAAATAGGTGTCGATAGGCATTTCAGATATAGGTGTCGATAGGCATTTCAGATATAGGTGTGGATAGGCATTTCAGATATAGGTGTCGATAGGCATTTCAGATATAGGTGTCGATAGGCATTTCAGATATAGGTGTCGATAGGCATTTCAGATATAGGTGCCGATAGGCATTTCAGATATAGTTGCCGATTAGCATTTTAAAAATAGGTGCCGATAGGCATTTCAGATATAGAAGCCGATAGGCATTTCAAATATAGGTGCCGATAGGCATTCCAGATATGGTTGCCGATAGGCATTTCAAATATAGGTGCTGATAGGCATTTCAGATGTAGTTTCCGATAGGCATTTCAAAAATAGGTGTCGATAGGCATTTCAGATATAGGTGTCGATAGGCATTTCCGATATAGGTGTCGATAGGCATTTCAGATATAGGTGTCGATAGGCATTTCAAAAATAGGTGTAGATAGGCATTTCAGATATAGGTGTCGATAGGCATTTCAGATATAGGTGTCAATAGGCATTTCAGATATAGGTGCCGATAGGCATTTCAGATATAGTTGCCGATTGGCATTTTTAAAATAGGTGCCGATAGGCATTTCAGATATAGAAGCCGATAGGCATTTCAAATATAGGTGCCGATAGGCATTCCAGATATGGTTGCCGATAGGCATTTCAAATATAGGTGCTGATAGGCATTTCAGATGTAGTTTCCGATAGGCATTTCAAAAATAGGTGTCGATAGGCATTTCAGATATAGGTGTCGATAGGCATTTCAGATATAGGTGTCGATAGGCATTTCAGATATAGGTGTCGATAGGCATTTCAGATATAGGTGTCGATAGGCATTTCAGATATAGGTGTCGATAGGCATTTCAGATATAGGTGTCGATAGGCATTTCAGATATAGGTGTCGATAGGCATTTCAGAGATAGGTGCCGATAGGCATTTCAGATATAGTTGCCGATTGGCATTTTAAAAATAGGTGCCGATAGGCATTTCAGATATAGAAGCCGATAGGCATTTCAAATATAGGTGCCGATAGGCATTCCAGATATGGTTGCCGATAGGCATATCAAATATAGGTGCTGATAGGCATTTCAGATGTAGTTTCCGATAGGCATTTCAAAAATAGGTGTCGATAGGCATTTCAGATATAGGTGTCGATAGGCATTTCAGATATAGGTGTCGATAGGCATTTCAGATATAGGTGTCGATAGGCATTTCAGATATAGGTGTCGATAGGCATTTCAGATATATGTGTCGATAGGCATTTCAGATATAGGTGTCGATAGGCATTTCAGATATAGGTGCCGATAGGCATTTCAGATATAGTTGCCGATTGGCATTTTAAAAATAGGTGCCGATAGGCATTTCAGATATAGAAGCCGATAGGCATTTCAAATATAGGTGCCGATAGGCATTCCAGATATGGTTGCCGATAGGCATTTCAAATATAGGTGCTGAGAGGCATTTCAGATGTAGTTTCCGATAGGCATTTCAAAAATAGGTGTCGATAGGCATTTCAGATATAGGTGTCGATAGGCATTTCAGATATAGGTGTCGATAGGCATTTCAGATATAGGTGTCGATAGGCATTTCAGATATAGGTGTCGATAGGCATTTCAGATATAGGTGTCGATAGGAATTTCAGATATAGGTGTCGATAGGCATTTCAGATATAGGTGTCGATAGGCATTTCAAATATAGGTGCCGATAGGCATTCCAGATATGGTTGCCGATAGGCATTTCAAATATAGGTGCTGATAGGCATTTCAGATGTAGTTTCCGATAGGCATTTCAAAAATAGGTGTCGATAGGCATTTCAGATATAGGTGTCGATAGGCATTTCAGATATAGGTGTGGATAGGCATTTCAGATATAGGTGTCGATAGGCATTTCAGATATAGGTGTCGATAGGCATTTCAGATATAGGTGTCGATAGGCATTTCAGATATAGGTGTCGATAGGCATTTCAGATATAGGTGCCGATAGGCATTTCAGATATAGTTGCCGATTAGCATTTTAAAAATAGGTGCCGATAGGCATTTCAGATATAGAAGCCGATAGGCATTTCAAATATAGGTGCCGATAGGCATTCCAGATATGGTTGCCGATAGGCATTTCAAATATAGGTGCTGATAGGCATTTCAGATGTAGTTTCCGATAGGCATTTCAAAAATAGGTGTCGATAGGCATTTCAGATATAGGTGTCGATAGGCATTTCCGATATAGGTGTCGATAGGCATTTCAGATATAGGTGTCGATAGGCATTTCAGATATAGGTGTCAATAGGCATTTCAGATATAGGTGCCGATAGGCATTTCAGATATAGTTGCCGATTGGCATTTTAAAAATAGGTGCCGATAGGCATTTCAGATTAGGTGTCGATAGGCATTTCAGATATAGGTGTCGATAGGCATTTCAGATATAGGTGTCGATAGGCTTTATAGATATAGGTGTCGATAGGCATTTCAGATATAGGTGTCGATAGGCATTTCAGATATAGGTGTCGATAGGCATTTCAGATATAGGTGCCGATAGGCATTTCAGATATAGTCGCCGATTGGCATTTTAAAAATAGGTGCCGATAGGCATTTCAGATATAGAAGCCGATAGGCATTTCAAATATAGGTGCCGATAGGCATTTCAGATATGGTTGCCGATATGCATTTCGAATATAGGTGCTGATAGGCATTTCAGATGTAGTTTCCGATAGGCATTTCAAAAATAGGTGTCGATAGGCATTTCAGATATAGGTGTCGATAGGCATTTCAGATATAGGTGTCGATAGGCATTTCAGATATAGGTGTCGATAGGCATTTCAGATATAGGTGTCGATAGGCATTTCAGATATAGGTGTCGATAGGCATTTCAGATATAGGTGTCGATAGGCATTTCAGATATAGGTGTAGATAGGCATTTCAGATATAGGTGCCGATAGGCATTTCAGATATAGTTGCCGATTGGCATTTTAAAAATAGGTGCCGATAGGCATTTCAGATATAGAAGCCGATAGGCATTTCAAATATAGGTGCTGATAGGCATTTCAGATGTAGTTTCCGATAGGCATTTCAAAAATAGGTGTCGATACACATTTCAGATATAGGTGTCGATAGGCATTTCAGATATAGGTGTCGATAGGCATTTCAGATATAGGTGTCGATAGGCATTTCAGATATAGGTGTCGATAGGCATTTCAGATATAGGTGTCGATAGGCATTTCAGATATAGGTGTCGATAGGCATTTCAGATATAGGTGCCGATAGGCATTTCAGATATAGTTGCCGATTGGCATTTTAAAAATAGGTGCCGATAGGCATTTCAGATATAGAAGCCGATAGGCATTTCAAATATAGGTGCCGATAGGCATTCCAGAAATGGTTTCCGATAGGCATTTCAAATATAGGTGCTGATAGGCATTTCAAATGTAGTTTCCGATAGGCATTTCAAAAATAGGTGTCGATAGGCATTTCAGATATAGGTGTCGATAGGCATTTCAGATACAGGTGTCAATAGGCATTTCAGATATAGGTGTCGATAGGCATTTCAGATATAGGTGTCGATAGGCATTTCCGATATAGGTGTCAATAGGCTTTTCAGATATAGGTGTCGATAGGCATTTCAGATATAGGTGTCGATAGGCATTTCAGATATAGGTGTCGATAGGCATTTCAGATATAGGTGTCGATAGGCATTTCAGATATAGGTGTCGATAGGCATTTCAGATATAGGTGTCGATAGGCATTTCAGATATAGGTGTCGATAGGCATTTCAGATATAGGTGTCGATTGGCATTTCAGATATAGGTGTCGATAGGCATTTTAGATATAGGTGCCGATAGGCATTTCAGATATAGTTGCCGATTGGCATTTTAAAAATAGGTGCCGATAGGAATTTCAGATATAGAAGCCGATAGGCATTTCAAATATAGGTTCCGATAGGCATTCCAGATATGGTTGCCGATAGGCATTTCAAATATAGGTGCTGATAGGCATTTCAGATGTAGTTTCCGATAGGCATTTCAAAAATAGGTGTCGATAGGCATTTCAGATATAGGTGTCGATAGGCATTTCAGATATAGGTGTCGATAGGCATTTCAGATATAGGTGTCGATAGGCATTTCAGATATAGGTGTCGATAGGCATTTCAGATATAGGTTTTGATAGGCATTTCAGATAAAGGTGTCGATAGGCATTTCAGATATAGAAGCCGATAGGCATTTCAAATATAGGTGCCGATAGGCATTCCAGATATGGTTGCCGATAGGCATTTCAAATATAGGTGCTGATAGGCATTTCAGATGTAGTTTCCGAATAGGCATTTCAAAAATAGGTGTCGATAGGCATTTCAGATATAGGTGTCGATAGGCATTTCAGATATAGGTGTCGATAGGAATTTCAGATATAGGTGTCGATAGGCATTTCAGATATATGTGTCGATAGGCATTTCAGATATAGGTGTCGATAGGCATTTCAGATATAGGTGTGTCGATAGGCATTTCAGATATAGGTGTCGATAGCATTTCAGATATAGGTGTCGATAGGCATTTCAGATATTGGTGCCGATAGGCATTTCAGATATAGTTGCCGATTGGCATTTTAAAAATAGGTGCCGTAGGCATTTTCAGATATAGAAGCCGATAAGGCATTTCAAATATAGGTGCCGATAGGCATTCCAGATATGGTTGCCGATAGCCATTCAAATATAGGTGCTGTAGGCATTTCAGATGTAGTTTCCATAGGCATTTCAAAAATAGGTGTCGATAGGCATTTCAGATATAGGTGTCGATAGGCATTTCAGATATAGGTGTCGATAGGCATTTCAGATATAGTGTCGATAGGCATTTCAGATATAGGTGTCGATAGGCATTTCAGATATATGGTGTCGATAGGCATTTCAGATATAGGTGTCGATAGGCATTTCAGATATAGGTGTCAATAGCATTTCAGATATAGGTGCCGATAGGCATTTCAGATATAGTTGCCGATTGGCATTTTAAAAATAGGTGCCGATAGGCATTTCAGATATAGAAGCCGATAGGCATTACAAATATAGGTGCCGATAGGCATTCCAGATATGGTTGCCGATAGGCATTTCAAATATAGGTGCTGAAAGGCATTTCAGATGTAGTTTCCGATAGGCATTTCCAAAAATAGGTGTCGATAAAATTTCAGATATAGGTGTCGATAGGCATTTCAGATATAGGTGTCGATAGGCATTTCAGATATGGTGTCGATAGGCATTTCAGATATAGGTGTCATAGGCATTCAGATATAGGTGTCGATAGGCATTTCAGATATAGGTGTCGATAGTCATTTCAGATATAGGTGTCGATAGGCATTTTCAGATATAGGTGCCGATAGGCATTTCAGATATAGTTGCCGATTGGCATTTTAAAAATAGGTGCCGATAGGCATTTCAGAAATAGAAGCCGATAGGCATTTCAAATATATGTGCCGATAGGCATTCCAGATATGGTTGCCGAAAGGCATATCAAATATAGGTGCTGATAGGCATTTCAGATGTAGTTTCCGATAGGCATTTCAAAAATAGGTGTCGATAGGCATTTCAGATATATGTGTCGATAGGCATTTCTGATATAGGTGTCGATAGCAATTTCAGATATAGGTGTCGATAGGCATTTCAGATATAGGTGTCGATAGGCATTTCAGATATAGGTGTCGATAGGCATTTCAGATATAGGTGTCGATAGCATTTCAGATATAGGTGTCGATAGGCATTTCAGATATAGGTGCCGATAGCATTTCAGATATAGTTGCCGATTGGCATTTTAAAAATAGGTGCCGATAGGCATTTCAGATATAGAAGCCGATAGGCATTTCAAATATAGGTGCCGATAGCATTCCAGATATGGTTGCCGATAGGCATTTCAAATATAGGTGCTGATAGGCATTTCAGATGTAGTTTCCGAAAGGCAATTTCAAAAATAGGTGTAGATAGGCATTTCAGATTAGAGTCGATAGGCATTCAGATATAGGTGTCAGATAGGCATTCAGATATAGGTGTCGATAGGCATTTCAGATATAGGTGTCGATAGGCATTTCAGATATAGGTGTCGATAGCATTTCAGATATAGGTGTCGATAGGCATTTCAGATTAGTGTCGATAGGCATTTCAGATATAGGTGTCGATAGGCATTTCCAGATATAATTGTCGATAGGCATTTCAGATATAGGTGCCGATAGGCATTTCAGATATAGTTGCCGATTGGCATTTTAAAAATAGGTGCCGATAGGCATTTCAGATATAGAAGCTGATAGGCATTTCAAATATAGGTGCGATAGGCATTCCAGATACGGTTGCCGATAGGCATTTCAAATATAGGTGCTGAAGGCATTCAGATGTAGTTTCCGATAGGCATTTCAAAAATAGGTGTCGATAGGCATTTCAGATATAGGTGCCGATAGGCATTCAGATATAGTTGCCGATTGGCATTTTAAAAATAGGTGCCGATAGGCATTTCAGATATAGAAGCCGATAGGCATTTCAAATATAGGTGCCGATAGGCATTCCAGATATGGTTGCCTATAGCATTTCAAATATAGGTGCTGATAGGCATTTCAGATGTAGTTTCCGATAGGCATTTCAAAAATAGGTCGATTAGGCATTTCAGATATAGGTGTCGATAGGCATTTCAGATATAGGTGTCGATAGGCTTTCAGATATAGGTGTCGATAGGCATTATAGATATAGGTGTCGATAGGCATTTCAGATATAGGTGTCGAAGCTTTCAGA
>JAVRKA010001183.1:0-22210 GCA_034508555.1 Venustoraphidia nigricollis | reverse complement strand
CTGAAATGCCTATCGACACCTATATCTGAAATGCCTATCGACACCTATATCTGAAATGCCTATCGACACCTATATCTGAAATGCCTATCGACACCTATATCTGAAATGCCTATCGACACCTATATCTGAAATGCCTATCGACACCTATATCTGAAACGCCTATCGACACCTATTTTTGAAATGCCTATCAGAAACTACATCTGAAATGCCTATCAGCACCTATATTAGAAATGCCTATCGGCAACCATATCTGGAATGCCTATCGGCACCTATAATTGAAATGCCTATCGGCTTCTATATCTGAAATGCCTATCGGCACCTATTTTTAAAATGCCAATCGGCAACTATATCTGAAATGCCTATCGGCACCTATATCTGAAATGCCTATCGACACCTATATCTGAAATGCTTATCGACACCTATATCTGAAATGCCTATCGACACCTATATCTGAAATGCCTATCGACACCTATATCTGAAATGCTTATCGACACCTATATCTGAAATGCCTATCGACACCTATATCTGAAATGCCTATCGACACCTATATCTGAAATGCCTATCGACACCTATATCTGAAATGTCTATCGACACCTATTTTTGAAATGCCTATCGGAAACTACATCTGAAATGCCTATCAGCACCTATATTTGAAATGCCTATCGGCAACCATATCTGGAATGCCTATCGGCACCTATATTTGAAATGCCTATCGGCTTCTATATCTGAAATGCCTATCGGCACCTATTTTTAAAATGCCAATCGGCAACAATATCTGAAATGCCTATCGGCACCTATATCTGAAATGCCTATCGACACCTATATCTGAAATGCCTATCGACACCTATATTTGAAATGCCTATCGGCTTCTATATCTGAAATGCCTATCGGCACCTATTTTTAAAATGCCAATCGGCAACTATATCTGAAATGCCTATCGGCACCTATATCTGAAATGCCTATCGACACCTATATCTGAAATGCCTATCGACACCTATATCTGAAATGCCTATCAACACCTATATCTGAAATGCCTATCAACACCTATTTTTGAAATGCCTATCGGAAACTACATCTGAAATGCCTATCAGCACCTATATTTGAAATGCCTTTCGGCAACCATATCTGGAATGCCTATCGGCACCTATATTTGAAATGCCTATCGGCTTCTATATCTGAAATGCCTATCGGCACCTATTTTTAAAATGCCAATCGGCAACTATATCTGAGATGCCTATCGGCACCTATATCTGAAATGCCTATCGACACCTATATCTGAAATGCCTATCGACACCTATATCTGAAATGCCTATCGACACCTATATCTGAAATGCCTATCGACACCTATATCTGAAATGCCTATCGACACCTATATCTGAAATGCCTATCGACTCCTATATCTGAAATGCCTATTGACACCTATATCTGAAATGCCTATCGACACCTATTTTTGAAATGCCTATCGGAAACTACATCTGAAATGCCTATCAGAACCTATATTTGAAATGCCTATCGGCAACCATATCTGGAATGCCTATCGGCACCTATTTTTAAAATGCCAATCGGCAACTATATCTGAAATGCCTATCGGCACCTATATCTGAAATGCCTATCGACACCTATATCTGAAATGCCTATCGACACCTATATCTGAAATGCCTATCGACACCTATATCTGGAATGCCTATCGACACCTATATCTGAAATGCCTATCGACACCTATATCTGAAATGCCTATCGACACCTATATCTGAAATGCCTATCGACACCTATATCTGAAATGCCTATCGACACCTATTTTTGAAATGACTATCGGAAACTACATCTGAAACGCCTATCAGCACCTATATTTGAAATGCCTTTTGGCAACCATATCTGGAATGCCTATCGGAACCTATATTTGAAATGCCTATCGGCTTCTATATCTGAAATGCCTATCGGCACCTATTTTTAAAATGCCAATCGGCAACTATATCTGAAATGCCTATCGGCACCTATATCTGAAATGCCTATCGACACCTATATCTGAAATGCCTATCGACACCTATATCTGAAATGCCTATCGACACCTATATCTGAAATGCCTATCGACACCTATATCTGAAATGCCTATCGACACCTATATCTGAAATGCCTATCGACACCTATATCTGAAATGCCTATCGACACCTATATCTGAAATGCCTATCGACACCTATTTTTGAAATGCCTATCGGAAACTACATCTGAAATGCCTATCAGCACCTATATTAATTGAAATGCCTATCGGCAACCAAAATCTGGAATGCCTATCGGCACCTATATTTGAAATGCCTATCGGCTTCTATATCTGAAATGCCTATCGGCACCTATTTTTAAAATGCCAATCGGCAACTATATCTGAAATGCCTATCGGCACCTAAATCTGAAATGCCTATCGACACCTATATCTGAAATGCCTATCGACACCTATATCTGAAATGCCTATCGACACCTATATCTGAAATGCCTATCGACACCTATATCTGAAATGCCTATCGACACCTATATCTGAAATGCCTATCGACACCTATATCTGAAATGCCTATCGACACCTATATCTGAAATGCCTATCGACACCAATTTTTGAAATGCCTATCGGAAACTACATCTGAAATGCCTATCAGCACCTATATATTTTGAAGTGCCTATCGGCAACCAAAATCTGGAATGCCTATCGGCACCTATATTTGAAATGCCTATCGGCTTCTATATCTGAAATGCCTATCGGCACCTATTTTTAAAATGCCAATCGGCAACTATATCTGAAATGCCTATCGGCACCTATAACTGAAATGCCTATCGACACCTATATCTGAAATGCCTATCGACACCTATTTTTGAAATGCCTATCGGAAACTACATCTGAAATGCCTATCAGCACCTATATTTGAAATGCCTATCGGCAACCATATCTGGAATGCCTATCGGCACCTATATTTGAAATGCCTATCGGCTTCTATATCTGAAATGCCTATCGGCACCTATTTTTAAAATGCCAATCGGCAACTATATCTGAAATGCCTATCGGCACCTATATCTGAAATGCCTATCGACACCTATATCTGAAATGCCTATCGACACCTATATCTGAAATGCCTATCGACACCTATATCTGAAATGCCTATCGACACCTATATCTGAAATGCCTATCGACACATATATCTGAAATGCCTATCGACACCTATATCTGAAATGCCTATCGACACCTATATCTGAAATGCCTATCGACACCTATATCTGAAATGCCTATCGACACCTATTTTTGAAATGCCTATCGGAAACTACATCTGAAATGCCTATCAGCACCTATATTTGAAATGCCTATCGGCAACCATATCTGGAATGCCTATCGGCACCTATATTTGAAATGCCTATCGGCTTCTATATCTGAAATGCCTATCGGCACCTATTTTTAAAATGCCAATCGGCAACTATATCTGAAATGCCTATCGGCACCTATATCTGAAATGCCTATCGGCACCTATATCTGAAATGCCTATCGACACCTATATCTGAAATGCCTATCGACACCTATATCTGAAATGCCTATCGACACCTATATCTGAAATGCCTATCGACACCTATATCTGAAATGCCTATCGACACCTATATCTGAAATGCCTATCGACACCTATATCTGAAATGCCTATCGACACCTATTTTTGAAATGCCTATCGGAAACTACATCTGAAATGCCTATCAGCACCTATATTTGAAATGCCTATCGGCAACCATATCTGGAATGCCTATCGGCACCTATATTTGAAATGCCTATCGGCTTCTATATCTGAAATGCCTATCGGCACCTATTTTTAAAATGCTAATCGGCAACTATATCTGAAATGCCTATCGGCACCTATATCTGAAATGCCTATCGACACCTATATCTGAAATGCCTATCGACACCTATATCTGAAATGCCTATCGACACCTATATCTGAAATGCCTATCGACACCTATATCTGAAATGCCTATCGACACCTATATCTGAAATGCCTATCGACACCTATATCTGAAATGCCTATCGACACCTATATCTGAAATGCCTATCGACACCTATTTTTGAAATGCCTATCGGAAACTACATCTGAAATGCCTATCAGCACCTATATTTGAAATGCCTATCGGCAACCATATCTGGAATGCCTATCGGCACCTATATTTGAAATGCCTATCGGCTTCTATATCTGAAATGCCTATCGGCACCTATTTTTAAAATGCCAATCGGCAACTATATCTGAAATGCCTATCGGCACCTATATCTGAAATGCCTATCGACACCTACATCTGAAATGCCTATCGACACCTATATCTGAAATGCCTATCGACACCTATATCTGAAATGCCTATCGACACCTATATCTGAAATGCCTATCGACACCTATATCTGAAATGCCTATCGACTCCTATATCTGAAATGCCTATTGACACCTATATCTGAAATGCCTATCGACACCTATTTTTGAAATGCCTATCGGAAACTACATCTGAAATGCCTATCAGAACCTATATTTGAAATGCCTATCGGCAACCATATCTGGAATGCCTATCGGCACCTATATTTGAAATGCCTATCGGCACCTATTTTTAAAATGCCAATCGGCAACTATATCTGAAATGCCTATCGGCACCTATATCTGAAATGCCTATCGACACCTATATCTGAAATGCCTATCGACACCTATATCTGAAATGCCTATCGACACCTATATCTGAAATGCCTATCGACACCTATATCTGAAATGCCTATCGACACCTATATCTGAAATGCCTATCGACACCTATATCTGAAATGCCTATCGACACCTATATCTGAAATGCCTATCGACACCTATTTTTGAAATGCCTATCGGAAACTACATCTGAAATGCCTATCAGCACCTATATTAATTGAAATGCCTATCGGCAACCAAAATCTGGAATGCCTATCGGCACCTATATTTGAAATGCCTATCGGCTTCTATATCTGAATTGCCTATCGGCACCTATTTTTAAAATGCCAATCGGCAACTATATCTGAAATGCCTATCGGCACCTAAATCTGAAATGCCTATCGACACCTATATCTGAAATGCCTATCGACACCTATATCTGAAATGCCTATCGACACCTATATCTGAAATGCCTATCGACACCTATATCTGAAATGCCTATCGACACCTATATCTGAAATGCCTATCGACACCTATATCTGAAATGCCTATCGACACCTATTTTTGAAATGCCTATCGGAAACTACATCTGAAATGCCTATCAGCACCTATATATTTTGAAATGCCTATCGGCAACCAAAATCTGGAATGCCTATCGGCACCTATATTTGAAATGCCTATCGGCTTCTATATCTGAAATGCCTATCGGCACCTATTTTTAAAATGCCAATCGGCAACTATATCTGAAATGCCTATCGGCACCTATATCTGAAATGCCTATCGACACCTATATCTGAAATGCCTATCGACACCTATTTTTGAAATGCCTATCGGAAACTACATCTGAAATGCCTATCAGCACCTATATTTGAAATGCCTATCGGCAACCATATCTGGAATGCCTATCGGCACCTATATTTGAAATGCCTATCGGCTTCTATATCTGAAATGCCTATCGGCACCTATTTTTAAAATGCTAATCGGCAACTATATCTGAAATGCCTATCGGCACCTATATCTGAAATGCCTATCGACACCTATATCTGAAATGCCTATCGACACCTATATCTGAAATGCCTATCGACACCTATATCTGAAATGCCTATCGACACCTATATCTGAAATGCCTATCGACACATATATCTGAAATGCCTATCGACACCTATATCTGAAATGCCTATCGACACCTATATCTGAAATGCCTATCGACACCTATATCTGAAATGCCTATCGACACCTATTTTTGAAATGCCTATCGGAAACTACATCTGAAATGCCTATCAGCACCTATATTTGAAATGCCTATCGGCAACCATATCTGGAATGCCTATCGGCACCTATATTTGAAATGCCTATCGGCTTCTATATCTGAAATGCCTATCGGCACCTATTTTTAAAATGCCAATCGGCAACTATATCTGAAATGCCTATCGGCACCTATATCTGAAATGCCTATCGGCACCTATATCTGAAATGCCTATCGACACCTATATCTGAAATGCCTATCGACACCTATATCTGAAATGCCTATCGACACCTATATCTGAAATGCCTATCGACACCTATATCTGAAATGCCTATCGACACCTATATCTGAAATGCCTATCGACACCTATATCTGAAATGCCTATCGACACCTATTTTTGAAATGCCTATCGGAAACTACATCTGAAATGCCTATCAGCACCTATATTTGAAATGCCTATCGGCAACCATATCTGGAATGCCTATCGGCACCTATATTTGAAATGCCTATCGACACCTATATCTGAAATGCCTATCGACACCTATATCTGAAATGCCTATCGACACCTATATCTGAAATGCCTATCGACACCTATATCTGAAATGCCTATCGACACCTATATCTGAAATGCCTATCGACACCTATATCTGAAATGCCTATCGACACCTATATCTGAAATGCCTATCGACACCTATATCTGAAATGCCTATCGACACCTATTTTTGAAATGCCTATCGGAAACTACATCTGAAATGCCTATCAGCACCTATATTTGAAATGCCTATCGGCAACCATATCTGGAATGCCTATCGGCACCTATATTTGAAATGCCTATCGGCTTCTATATCTGAAATGCCTATCGGCACCTATTTTTAAAATGCCAATCGGCAACTATATCTGAAATGCCTATCGGCACCTATATCTGAAATGCCTATCGACACCTATATCTGAAATGCCTATCGACACATATATCTGAAATGCCTATCGACACCTATATCTGAAATGCCTATCGACACCTATATCTGAAATGCCTATCGACACCTATATCTGAAATGCCTATCGACACATATATCTGAAATGCCTATCGACACCTATATCTGAAATGCCTATCGACACCTATTTTTGAAATGCCTATCGGAAACTACATCTGAAATGCCTATCAGCACCTATATTTGAAATGCCTATCGGCAACCATATCTGGAATGCCTATCGGCACCTTAATTTGAAATGCCTATCGGCTTCTATATCTGAAATGCCTATCGGCACCTATTTTCAAAATGCCAATCGGTAACTATATCTGAAATGCCTATCGGCACCTATATCAGAAATGCCTATCGACACCTATATCTGAAATGCCTATCGACACCTATATCTGAAATGCCTATCGACACCTATATCTGAAATGCCTATCGACACCTATATCTGAAATGCCTATCGACACCTATATCTGAAATGCCTATCGACACCTGTATCTGAAATGCCTATCGACACCTATATCTGAAATGCCTATCGACACCTATTTTTGAAATGCCTATCGGAAACTACATCTGAAATGCCTATCAGCACCTATATTTGAAATGCCTATCGGCAACCATATCTGGAATGCCTATCGGCACCTATATTTGAAATGCCTATCGGCTTCTATATCTGAAATGCCTATCGGCACCTATTTTTAAAATGCCAATCGGCAACTATATCTGAAATGCCTATCATCACCTATATCTGAAATGCCTATCGACACCTATATCTGAAATGCCTATCGACACCTATATCTGAAATGCCTATCGACACCTATATCTGAAATGCCTATCGACACCTATATCTGATATGCCTATCGACACCTATATCTGAAATGCCTAACGACACCTATATCTGAAATGCCTATCGACACCTATATCTGAAATGCCTAACGACACCTATTTTTGAAATGCCTATCGGAAACTACATCTGAAATGCCTATCAGCACCTATATTTGAAATGCCTATCGGCAACCATATCTGGAATGCCTATCGGCACCTATATTTGAAATGCCTATCGGCTTCTATATCTGAAATGCCTATCGGCACCTATTTTTAAATTGCCAATCGGCAACTATATCTTAAATGCCTATCGGCACCTATATCTGAAATGCCTATCGACACCTATATCTGAAATGCCTATCGACACCTATATCTGAAATGCCTGTCGACACCTATATCTGAAATGCCTATCGACACCTATATCTGAAATGCCTATCGACACCTATATCTGAAATGCCTATCGACACCTATATCTGAAATGCCTATCGACACCTATATCTGAAATGCCTATCAACACCTATTTTTGAAATGCTTATCGGAAACTACATCTGAAATGCCTATCAGCACCTATATTTGAAATGCCTATCGGCAACCATATCTGGAATGCCTATCGGCACCTATATTTGAAATGCCTATCGGCTTCTATATCTGAAATGCCTATCGGCACCTATTTTTAAAATGCCAATCGGCAACTATATCTGAAATGCCTATCGGCACCTATATCTGAAATGCCTATCGACACCTATATCTGAAATGCCTATCGACACCTATATCTGAAATGCCTATCGACACCTATATCTGAAATGCCTATCGACACCTATATCTGAAATGCCTATCGACACCTATATCTGAAATGCCTATCGACTCCTATATCTGAAATGCCTATTGACACCTATATCTGAAATGCCTATCGACACCTATTTTTGAAATGCCTATCGGAAACTACATCTGAAATGCCTATCAGAACCTATATTTGAAATGCCTATCGGCAACCATATCTGGAATGCCTATCGGCACCTATATTTGAAATGCCTATCGGCTTCTATATCTGAAATGCCTATCGGCACCTATTTTTAAAATGCCAATCGGCAACTATATCTGAAATGCCTATCGGCACCTATATCTGAAATGCCTATCGACACCTATATCTGAAATGCCTATCGACACCTTTATCTGAAATGCCTATCGACACCTATATCTGGAATGCCTATCGACACCTATATCTGAAATGCCTATCGACACCTATATCTGAAATGCCTATCGACACCTATATCTGAAATGCCTATCGACACCTATATCTGAAATGCCTATCGACACCTATTTTTGAAATGACTATCGGAAACTACATCTGAAACGCCTATCAGCACCTATATTTGAAATGCCTATCGGCAACCATATCTGGAATGCCTATCGGCACCTATATTTGAAATGCCTATCGGCTTCTATATCTGAAATGCCTATCGGCACCTATTTTTAAAATGCCAATCGGCAACTATATCTGAAATGCCTATCGGCACCTATATCTGAAATGCCTATCGACACCTATATCTGAAATGCCTATCGACACCTATAACTGAAATGCCTATCGACACCTATATCTGAAATGCCTATCGACACCTATATCTGAAATGCCTATCGACACCTATATCTGAAATGCCTATCGACACCTATATCTGAAATGCCTATCGACACCTATATCTGAAATGCCTATCGACACCTATTTTTGAAATGCTTATCGGAAACTACATCTGAAATGCCTATCAGCACCTATCTTAATTGAAATGCCTATCGGCAACCATATCTGGAATGCCTATCGGCACCTATATTTGAAATGCCTATCGGCTTCTATATCTGAAATGCCTATCGGCACCTATTTTTAAAATGCCAATCGGCAACAATATCTGAAATGCCTATCGGCACCTATATCTGAAATGCCTATCGGCACCTATATCTGAAATGCCTATCGACACCTATATCTGAAATGCTTATCGACACCTATATCTGAAATGCCTATCGACACCTATATCTGAAATGCCTATCGACACCTATATCTGAAATGCCTATCGACACCTATATCTGAAATGCCTATCGACACCTATATCTGAAATGCCTATCGACACCTATTTTTGAAATGCCTATCGGAAACTACATCTGAAATGCCTATCAGCACCTATATTTGAAATGCCTATCGGCAACCATATCTGGAATGCCTATCGGCACCTATATTTGAAATGCCTATCGGCTTCTATATCTGAAATGCCTATCGGCACCTATTTTTAAAGTGCCAATCGGCAACTATATCTGAAATGCCTATCGGCACCTATATCTGAAATGCCTATCGACACCTATATCTGAAATGCCTATCGACACCTATATCTGAAATGCCTATCGACACCTATATCTGAAATGCCTACCGACACCTATATCTGAAATGCCTATCGACACCTATATCTGAAATGCCTATCGACACCTATATCTGAAATGCCTATCGACACCTATATCTGAAATGCCTATCGACACCTATATCTGAAATGCTTATCGACACCTATTTTTGAAATGCCTATCGGAAACTACATCTGAAATGCCTATCAGCACCTATATTTGAAATGCCTATCGGCAACCATATCTGGAATGCCTATCGGCACCTATATTTGAAATGCCTATCGGCTTCTATATCTGAAATGCCTATCGGCACCTATTTTTAAAATGCCAATCGACAACTATATCTGAAATGCCTATCGGCACCTATATCTGAAATGCCAATCGACACCTATATCTGAAATGCCTATCGACACCTATATCTGAAATGCCTATCGACACCTATATCTGAAATGCCTATCGACACCTATATCTGAAATGCCTATCGACACCTATATCTGAAATGCCTATCGACACCTATATCTGAAATGCCTATCGACACCTATATCTGAAATGCCTATCGACACCTTTTTTTGAAATGCCTATCGGAAACTACATCTGAAATGCCTATCAGCACCTATATTTGAAATGCCTATCGGCAACCATATCTGGGATGCCTATCGGCACCTATATTTGAAATGCCTATCGGCTTCTATATCTAAAATGCCTATCGGCAACTATTTTTAAAATGCCAATCGGCAACTATATCTGAAATGCCTATCGGCACCTATATCTGAAATGCCTATCGACACCTATATCTGAAATGCCTATCGACACCTATATCTGAAATGCCTATCGACACCTATATCTGAAATGCCTATCGACACCTATATCTGAAATGCCTATCGACACCTATATCTGAAATGCCTAACGACACCTATATCTGAAATGCCTATCGACAGCTATATCTGAAATGCCTAACGACACCTATTTTTGAAATGCCTATCGGAAACTACATCTGAAATGCCTATCAGCACCTATATTTGAAATGCCTATCGGCAACCATATCTGGAATGCCTATCGGCACCTATATTTGAAATGCCTATCGGCTTCTATATCTGAAATGCCTACCGGCACCTATTTTTAAAATGCCAATCGGCAACTATATCTTAAATGCCTATCGGCACCTATATCTGAAATGCCTATCGACACCTATATCTGAAATGCCTATCGACACCTATATCTGAAATGCCTGTCGACACCTATATCTGAAATGCCTATCGACACCTATATCTGAAATGCCTATCGACACCTATATCTGAAATGCCTATCGACACCTATATCTGAAATGCCTATCGACACCTATATCTGAAATGCCTATCAACACCTATTTTTGAAATGCTTATCGGAAACTAAATCTGAAATGCCTATCAGCACCTATAATTGAAATGCCTATCGGCAACCATATCTGGAATGCCTATCGGCACCTATATTTGAAATGCCTATCGGCTTCTATATCTGAAATGCCTATCGGCACCTATTTTTAAAATGCCAATCGGCAACTATATCTGAAATGCCTATCGGCACCTATATCTGAAATGCCTATCGACACCTATATCTGAAATGCCTATCGACACCTATATCTGAAATGCCTATCGACACCTATATCTGAAATGCCTATCGACACCTATATCTGAAATGCCTATCGACACCTATATCTGAAATGCCTATCGACTCCTATATCTGAAATGCCTATTGACACCTATATCTGAAATGCCTATCGACACCTATTTTTGAAATGCCTATCGGAAACTACATCTGAAATGCCTATCAGAACCTATATTTGAAATGCCTATCGGCAACCATATCTAGAATGCCTATCGGCACCTATATTTGAAATGCCTATCGGCTTCTATATCTGAAATGCCTATCGGCACCTATTTTTAAAATGCCAATCGGCAACTATATCTGAAATGCCTATCGGCACCTATATCTGAAATGCCTATCGACACCTATATCTGAAATGCCTATCGACACCTATATCTGAAATGCCTATCGACACCTATATCTGGAATGCCTATCGACACCTATATCTGAAATGCCTATCGACACCTATATCTGAAATGCCTATCGACACCTATATCTGAAATGCCTATCGACACCTATATCTGAAATGCCTATCGACACCTATTTTTGAAATGACTATCGGAAACTACATCTGAAACGCCTATCAGCACCTATATTTGAAATGCCTATCGGCAACCATATCTGGAATGCCTATCGGCACCTATATTTGAAATGCCTATCGGCTTCTATATCTGAAATGCCTATCGGCACCTATTTTTAAAATGCCAATCGGCAACTATATCTGAAATGCCTATCGGCACCTATATCTGAAATGCCTATCGACACCTATATCTGAAATGCCTATCGACACCTATATCTGAAATGCCTATCGACACCTATATCTGAAATGCCTATCGACATCTATATCTGAAATGCCTATCGACACCTATATCTGAAATGCCTATCGACACCTATATCTGAAATGCCTATCGACACCTATATCTGAAATGCCTATCGACACCTATTTTTGAAATGCCTATCGGAAACTACATCTGAAATGCCTATCAGCACCTATATTAATTGAAATGCCTATCGGCAACCAAAATCTGGAATGCCTATCGGCACCTATATTTGAAATGCCTATCGGCTTCTATATCTGAAATGCCTATCGGCACCTATTTTTAAAATGCCAATCGGCAACTATATCTGAAATGCCTATCGGCACCTAAATCTGAAATGCCTATCGACACCTATATCTGAAATGCCTATCGACACCTATATCTGAAATGCCTATCGACACCTATATCTGAAAGGCCTATCGACACCTATATCTGAAATGCCTATCGACACCTATATCTGAAATGCCTATCGACACCTATATCTGAAATGCCTATCGACACCTATTTTTGAAATGCCTATCGGAAACTACATCTGAAATGCCTATCAGCACCTATATATTTTGAAGTGCCTATCGGCAACCAAAATCTGGAATGCCTATCGGCACCTATATTTGAAATGCCTATCGGCTTCTATATCTGAAATGCCTATCGGCACCTATTTTTAAAATGCCAATCGGCAACTATATCTGAAATGCCTATCGGCACCTATAACTGAAATGCCTATCGACACTTATATCTGAAATGCCTATCGACACCTATTTTTGAAATGCCTATCGGAAACTACATCTGAAATGCCTATCAGCACCTATATTTAAAATGCCTATCGGCAACCATATCTGGAATGCCTATCGGCACCTATATTTGAAATGCCTATCGGCTTCTATATCTGAAATGCCTATCGGCACCTATTTTTAAAATGCCAATCGGCAACTATATCTGAAATGCCTATCGGCACCTATATCTGAAATGCCTATCGACACCTATATCTGAAATGCCTATCGACACCTATATCTGAAATGCCTATCGACACCTATATCTGAAATGCCTATCGACACCTATATCTGAAATGCCTATCGACACATATATCTGAAATGCCTATCGACACCTATATCTGAAATGCCTATCGACACCTATATCTGAAATGCCTATCGACACCTATATCTGAAATGCCTATCGACACCTATTTTTGAAATGCCTATCGGAAACTACATCTGAAATGCCTATCAGCACCTATATTTGAAATGCCTATCGGCAACCATATCTGGAATGCCTATCGGCACCTATATTTGAAATGCCTATCGGCTTCTATATCTGAAATGCCTATCGGCACCTATTTTTAAAATGCCAATCGGCAACTATATCTGAAATGCCTATCGGCACCTATATCTGAAATGCCTATCGACACCTATATCTGAAATGCCTATCGACACCTATATCTGAAATGCCTATCGACACCTATATCTGAAATGCCTATCGACACCTATATCTGAAATGCCTATCGACACCTATATCTGAAATGCCTATCGACTCCTATATCTGAAATGCCTATTGACACCTATATCTGAAATGCCTATCGACACCTATTTTTGAAATGCCTATCGGAAACTACATCTGAAATGCCAATCAGAACCTATATTTGAAATGCCTATCGGCAACCATATCTGGAATGCCTATCGGCACCTATATTTGAAATGCCTATCGGTTTCTATATCTGAAATGCCTATCGGCACCTATTTTTAAAATGCCAATCGGCAACTATATCTGAAATGCCTATCGGCACCTATATCTGAAATGCCTATCGACACCTATATCTGAAATGCCTATCGACACCTATTTCTGAAATGCCTATCGACACCTATATCTGGAATGCCTATCGACACCTATATCTGAAATGCCTATCGACACCTATATCTGAAATGCCTATCGACACCTATATCTGAAATGCCTATCGACACCTATATCTGAAATGCCTATCGACACCTATATCTGAAATGCCTATCGACACCTATTTTTGAAATGCCTATCGGAAACTACATCTGAAATGCCTATCAGCACCTATATTTGAAATGCCTATCGGCAACCATATCTGGAATGCCAATCGGCACCTTAATTTGAAATGCTTATCGGCTTCTATATCTGAAATGCCTATCGGCACCTATTTTCAAAATGCCAATCGGCAACTATATCTGAAATGCCTATCGGCACCTATATCAGAAATGCCTATCGACACCTATATCTGAAATGCCTATCGACACCTATATCTGAAATGCCTATCGACACCTATATCTGAAATGCCTATCGACACCTATATCTAAAATGCCTATCGACACCTATATCTGAAATGCCTATCGACACCTATATCTGAAATGCCTATCGACACCTATTTTTGAAATGCCTATCGGAAACTACATCTGAAATGCCTATCAGCACCTATATTAATTGAAATGCCTATCGGCAACCAAAATCTGGAATGCCTATCGGCACCTATATTTGAAATGCCTATCGGCTTCTATATCTGAATTGCCTATCGGCACCTATTGTTAAAATGCCAATCGGCAACTATATCTGAAATGCCTATCGGCACCTAAATCTGAAATGCCTATCGACACCTATATCTGAAATGCCTATCGACACCTATATCTGAAATGCCTATCGACACCTATATCTGAAATGCCTATCGACACCTATATCTGAAATGCCTATCGACACCTATATCTGAAATGCCTATCGACACCTATATCTGAAATGCCTATCGACACCTATATCTGAAATGCCTATCGACACCTATTTTTGAAATGCCTATCGGAAACTACATCTGAAATGCCTATCAGCACCTATATATTTTGAAATGCCTATCGGCAACCAAAATCTGGAATGCCTATCGGCACCTATATTTGAAATGCCTATCGGCTTCTATATCTGAAATGCCTATCGGCACCTATTTTTAAAATGCCAATCGGCAACTATATCTGAAATGCCTATCGGCACCTATATCTGAAATGCCTATCGACACCTATATCTGAAATGCCTATCGACACCTATTTTTGAAATGCCTATCGGAAACTACATCTGAAATGCCTATCAGCACCTATATTTGAAATGCCTATCGGCAACCATATCTGGAATGCCTATCGGCACCTATATTTGAAATGCCTATCGGCTTCTATATCTGAAATGCCTATCGGCACCTATTTTTAAAATGCCAATCGGCAACTATATCTGAAATGCCTATCGGCACCTATATCTGAAATGCCTATCGACACCTATATCTGAAATGCCTATCGACACCTATATCCGAAATGCCTATCGACACCTATATCTGAAATGCCTATCGACACCTATATCTGAAATGCCTATCGACACCTATATCTGAAATGCCTATCGACACCTATATCTGAAATGCCTATCGACACCTATATCTGAAATGCCTATCGGCACCTATTTTTAAAATGCCAATCGGCAACTATATCTGAAATGCCTATCGGCACCTATATCTGAAATGCCTATCGACACCTATATCTGAAATGCCTATCGACACCTATATCTGAAATGCCTATCGACACCTATATCTAAAATGCCTATCGACACCTATATCTGAAATGCCTATCGACACCTATATCTGAAATGCCTATCGACACCTATATCTGAAATGCCTATCGACACCTATATCTGAAATGCCTATCGACACCTATTTTTGAAACGCCTATCAGAAACTACATCTGAAATGCCTATCAGCACCTATATTTGAAATGCCTATCGGCAACCATATCTGGAATGCCTATCGGCACCTATATTTGAAATGCCTATCGGCTTCTATATCTGAAATGCCTATCGGCACCTATTTTTAAAATGCCAATCGGCAACTATATCTGAAATGCCTATCGGCACCTATATCTGAAATGCCTATCGACACCTATATCTGAAATGCCTATCGACACCTATATCTGAAATGCCTATCGACACCTATATCTGAAATGCCTATCGACACCTATATCTGAAATGCTTATCGACACCTATATCTGAAATGCCTATCGACACCTATATCTGAAATGCCTATCGACACCTATATCTGAAATGCCTATCGACACCTATATCTGAAATGCCTATCGACACCTATTTTTGAAATGCCTATCGGAAACTACATCTGAAATGCCTATCAGCACCTATATTTGAAATGCATATCGGCAATCATATCTGGAATGCCAATCGGCACCTATATTTGAAATGCCTATCGGCTTCTATATCTGAAATGCCTATCGGCACCTATTTTTAAAATGCCAATCGGCAACTATATCTGAAATGCCTATCGGCACCTATATCTGAAATGCCTATCGACACCTATATCTGAAATGCCTATCGACACCTATATTTGAAATGCCTATCGGCATCTATATCTGAAATGCCTATCGGCACCTATTTTTAAAATGCCAATCGGCAACTATATCTGAAATGCCTATCGGCACCTATATCTGAAATGCCTATCGACACCTATATCTGAAATGCCTATCGACACCTATATCTGAAATGCCTATCGACACCTATATCTGAAATGCCTATCGACACCTATATCTGAAATGCCTATCGACACCTATATCTGAAATGCCTATCGACACCTATATCTGAAATGCCTATCGACACCTATATCTGAAATGCCTATCGACACCTATTTTCGAAATGCCTATCGGAAACTACATCTGAAATGCCTATCAGCACCTATTTTTAAAATGCCAATCGGCAACTATATCTGAAATGCCTATCGGCACCTATATCTGAAATGCCTATCGACACCTATATCTGAAATGCCTATCGACACCTATATCTGAAATGCCTATCGACACCTATATCTGAAATGCCTATCGACACCTATATCTGAAATGCCTATCGACACCTATATCTGAAATGCCTATCGACACCTATATCTGAAATGCCTATCGACACCTATATCTGAAATGCCTATCGACACCTATATCTGAAATGCCTATCGACACCTATTTTTGAAATGCCTATCGGAAACTACATCTGAAATGCCTATCAGCACCTATATTTGAAATGCCTATCGGCAACCATATCTGGTATGCCTATCGGCACTTATATTTGAAATGCCTATCGGCTTCTATATCTGAAATGCCTATCGGCACCTATTTTTAAAATGCCAATCGGCAACTATATCTGAAATGCCTATCGACACTTATATATGAAATGCCTATCGACACCTATATCTGAAATGCCTATCGACACCTATATCTGAGATGCCTATCGACACCTATATCTGAAATGCCTATCGACACCTATATCTGAAATGCCTATCGACACCTATATCTGAAATGCCTATCGACACCTATTTTTGAAATGCCTATCGGAAACTACATCTGAAATGCCTATCAGCACCTATATTTGAAATGCCTATCGGCAACCATATCTGGAATGCCTATCGGCACCTATATTTGAAATGTCTATCGGCTTCTATATCTGAAATGCCTATCGGCACCTATTTTTAAAATTCCAATCGGCAACTATATCTGAAATGCCTATCGGCACCTATATCTGAAATGCCTATCGACACCTATATCTGAAATGCCTATCGACACCTATATCTGAAATGCCTATCGACACCTATATCTGAAATGCCTATCGACACCTATATCCGAAATGCCTATCGACACCTATATCTGAAATGCCTATCGACACCTATATCTGAAATGCCTATCGACACCTATATCTGAAATGCCTATCGACACCTATTTTTGAAATGCCTATCGGAAACTACATCTGAAATGCCTATCAGCACCTATATTTGAAATGCCTATCGGCAACCATATCTGGAATGCCTATCGGCACCTATATTTGAAATGCCTATCGGCTTCTATATCTGAAATGCCTATCGGCACCTATTTTTAAAATGCCAATCGGCAACTATATCTGAAATGCCTATCGGTACCTATATCTGAAATGCCTATCGACACCTATATCTGAAATGCCTATCGACACCTATATCTGAAATGCCTATCGACACCTATATCTGAAGTGCCTATCGACACCTATATCTGAAATGCCTATCGACACCTATATCTGAAATGCCTATCGACACCTATATCTGAAATGCCTATCGACACCTATATCTGAAATGCCTATCGACACCTATTTTTGAAATGCCTATCGGAAACTACATCTGAAATGCCTATCAGCACCTATATTTGAAATGCCTATCGGCAAACATATCTGGAATGCCTATCGGCACCTATATTTGAAATGCCTATCGGCTTCTATATCTGAAATGCCTATCGGCACCTATTTTTAAAATGCCAATCGGCAACTATATCTGAAATGCCTATCGACACCTATATCTGAAATGCCTTTCGACACCTATATCTGAAATGCCTTTCGACACCTATATCTGAAATGCCTATCGACACCTATATCTGAAATGCCTATCGACACCTATATCTGAAATGCCTATCGACACCTATATCTAAAATGCCTATCGACACCTATATCTGAAATGCCTATCGACACCTATATCTGAAATGCCTATCGACAACTATTTTTGAAATGCCTATCGGAAACTACATCTGAAACGCCTATCAGCACCTATATTTGAAATGCCTATCGGCAACCATATCTGGAATGCCTATCGGCACCTATATTTGAAATGCCTATCGGCTTCTATATCTGAAATGCCTATCGGCACCTATTTTTAAAATGCCAATCGGCAACTATATCTGAAATGCCTATCGGCACCTATATCTGAAATGCCTATCGACACCTATATCTGAAATGCCTATCGACACCTATATCTGAAATGCCTATCGACACCTATATCTGAAATGCCTATCGACACCTATATCTGAAATGCCTATCGACACCTATATCTGAAATGCCTATCGACACCTATATCTGAAATGCCTATCTACACCTATTTTTGAAATGCCTATCGGAAACTACATCTGAAATGCCTATCTGCACCTATATTAATTGAAATGCCTATCGGCAACCAAAATCTGGAATGCCTATCGGCACCTATATTTGAAATGCCTATCGGCTTCTATATCTGAAATGCCTATCGGCACCTATTTTTAAAATGCCAATCGGCAACTATATCTGAAATGCCTATCGGAACCTATATCTGAAATGCCTATCGACACCTATATCTGAAATGCCTATCGACACCTATATCTGAAATGCCTATCGACACTTATATCTGGAATGCCTATCGACACCTATATCTGAAATGCCTATCGACACCTATATCTGAAATGCCTATCGACACCTATATCTGAAATGCCTATCGACACCTATATCTGAAATGCCTATCGACACCTATTTTTGAAATGCCTATCGGATACTACATCTGAAATGCCTATCAGCACCTATATATTTTGAAATGCCTATCGGCAACCAAAATCTGGAATGCCTATCGGCACCTATATTTGAAATGCCTATCGGCTTCTATATCTGAAATGCCTATCGGCACCTATTTTTAAAATGCCAATCGGCAACTATATCTGAAATGCCTATCGGCACCTATATCTGAAATGCCTATCGACACCTATATCTGAAATGCCTATCGACACCTATATCTGAAATGCCTATCGACACCTATATCTGAAATGCCTATCGACACCTATATCTGAAATGCCTATCGACACATATATCTGAAATGCCTATCGACACCTATATCTGAAATGCCTATCGACACCTATATCTGAAATGCCTATCGACACCTATATCTGAAATGCCTATCGACACCTATTTTTGAAATGCCTATCGGAAACTACATCTGAAATGCCTATCAGCACCTATATTTGGAATGCCTATCGGCAACCATATCTGGAATGCCTATCGGCACCTATATTTGAAATGCCTATCGGCTTCTATATCTGAAATGCCTATCGGCACCTATTTTTAAAATGCCAATCGGCAACTATATCTGAAATGCCTATCGGCACCTATATCTGAAATGCCTATCGGCACCTATATCTAAAATGCCTATCGACACCTATATCTGAAATGCCTATCGACACCTATATCTGAAATGCCTATCGACACCTATATCTGAAATGCCTATCGACACCTATATCTGAAATGCCTATCGACACCTATATCTGAAATGCCTATCGACACCTATATCTGAAATGCCTATCGACACCTATTTTTGAAATGCCTATCGGAAACTACATCTGAAATGCCTATCAACACCTATATTTGAAATGCCTATCGGCAACCATATCTGGAATGCCTATCGGCACCTATATTTGAAATGCCTATCGGCTTCTATATCTGAAATGCCTATCGGCACCTATTTTTAAAATGCCAATCGGCAACTATATCTGAAATGCCTATCGACACCTATATCTGAAATGCCTTTCGACACCTATATCTGAAATGCCTATCGACACCTATATCTGAAATGCCTATCGACACCTATATCTGAAATGCCTATTGACACCTATATCTGAAATGCCTATCGACACCTATATCTGAAATGCCTATCGACACCTATATCTGAAATGCCTATCGACACCTATATCTGAAATGCCTATCGACACCTATTTTTGAAATGCCTATCGGAAACTACATCTGAAATGCCTATCAGCACCTATATTTGAAATGCCAATCGGCAACCATATCTGGAATGCCTATCGGCACCTATATTTGAAATGCCTATCGGCTTCTATATCTGAAATGCCTATCGGCACCTATTTTAAAATGCCAATCGGCAACTATATCTGAAATGCCTATCGGCACTTATATCTGAAATGCCTATCGACACCTATATCTGAAATGCCTATCGACACCTATATCTGAAATGCCTATCGACACCTATATCTGAAATGCCTATCGACACCTATATCTGAAATGCCTATCGACACCTATATCTGAAATGCCTATCGACACCTATATCATAAATGCCTATCGACACCTATATCTGAAATGCCTATCGACACCTATTTTTGAAATGCCTATCGGAAACTACATCTGAAATGCCTATCAGCACCTATATTTGAAATGCCTATCGGCAACCATATCTGGAATGCCTATCGGCACCTATATTTGAAATGCCTATCGGCTTCTATATCTGAAATGCCTATCGGCACCTATTTTTAAAATGCCAATCGGCAACTATATCTGAAATGCCTATCGGCACCTATATCTGAAATGCCTATCGACACCTATATCTGAAATGCCTATCGACACCTATATCTGAAATGCCTATCGACACCTATATCTGAAATGCCTATCGACACCTATATCTGAAATGCCTATCGACACCTATATCTGAAATGCCTATCAACACCTATATCTGAAATGCCTATCGACACCTATATCTGAAATGCCTATCGACACCTATTTTTGAAATGCCTATCGGAAACTACATCTGAAATGCCTATCAGCACCTATATTTGAAATGCCTATCGGCAACCATATCTGGAATGCCTATCGGCACCTGTATTTGAAATGCCTATCGGCTTCTACATCTGAAATGCCTATCGGCACCTATTTTTAAAATGCCAATCGGCAACTATATCTGAAATGCCTATCGGCACCTATATCTGAAATGCCTATCGACACCTATATCTGAAATGCCTATCGACACCTATATCTGAAATGCCTATCGACACCTATATCTGAAATGCCTATCGACACCTATATCTGAAATGCCTATCGACA
>JAVRKA010001182.1:0-22269 GCA_034508555.1 Venustoraphidia nigricollis | reverse complement strand
GACACCTATATCTGAAATGCCTACCGACACCTATATCTGAAATGCCTATCGACACCTATATCTGAAATGCCTATCGACACCTCTATCTGAAATGCCTATCGACACCTATATCTGAAATGCCTTTCGACACCTATATCTGAAATGCCTATCGACACCTATATCTGAAATGCCTATCGACACCTATATCTGAAATGCCTATCGACACCTATATCTGAAATGCCTATCGACACCTATATCTGAAATGCCTATCGACACCTATATCTGAAATGCCTATCGACACCTATTTTTGAAATGCCTATCGGAAACTACATCTGAAATGCCTATCAGCACCTATATTTGAAATGCCTATCGGCAACCATATCTGGAATGCCTATCGGCACCTATATTTGAAATGCCTATCGGCTTCTATATCTGAAATGCCTATCGGCACCTATTTTTAAAATGCCAATCGGCAACTATATCTAAAATGCCTATCGGCACCTATATCTGAAATGCCTATCGACACCTATATCTGAAATGCCTATCGACACCTATATCTGAAATGCCTATCGACACCTATATCTGAAATGCCTATCGACACCTATATCTGAAATGCCTATCGACACCTATATCTGAAATGCCTATCGACACTTATATCTGAAATGCCTATCGACACCTATATCTGAAATGCCTATCGACACCTTTTTTTGAAATGCCTATCGGAAACTACATCTGAAATGCCTATCAGCACCTATATTTGAAAAGCCTATCGGCAACCATATCTGGAATGCCTATCGGCACCTATATTTGAAATGCCTATCGGCTTCTATATCTGAAATGCGTATCGGCACCTATTTTTAAAATGCCAATCGGCAAATATATCTGAAATGCCTATCGGCACCTATATCTGAAATGCCTATCGACACCAATATCTGAAATGCCTATCGACACCTATATCTGAAATGCCTATCGACACCTATATCTGAAATGCCTATCGACACCTATTTTTGAAATGCCTATCGGAAACTACATCTGAAATGCCTATCAGCACCTATATTTGAAATGCCTATCGGCAACCACATCTGGAATGCCTATCGGCACCTATATTTGAAATGCCTATCGGCTTCTATATCTGAAATGCCTATCGGCACCTATTTTTAAAATGCCAATCGGCAACTATATCTGTAATTCCTATCGGCACCTATATCTGAAATGCCTATCGACACCTATATCTGAAATGCCTATCGACACCTATATCTGAAATGCCTATCGACACCTATATCTGAAATGCCTATCGACACCTATATCTGAAATGCCTATCGACACCTAAATCTGAAATGCCTATCGACACCTATATCTGAAATGCCTATCGACACCTATATCTGAAATGCCTATCGACACCTATTTTTGAAATGCCTATCGGAAACTACATCTGAAATGCCTATCAGCACCTATATTTGAAATGCCTATCGGCAACCATATCTGGAATGCCTATCGGCACCTATATTTGAAATGCCTATGGGCTTCTATATCTGAAATGCCTATCGGCACCTATTTTTAAAATGCCAATCGGCAACTATATCTGAAATGCCTATCGGCACCTATATCTGAAATGCCTATCGACACCTATATCTGAAATGCCTATCGACACCTATATCTGAAATGCCTATCGACACCTATATCTGAAATGCCTATCGACACCTATATCTGAAATGCCTATCGACACCTATATCTGAAATGCCTATCGACACCTATATCTGAAATGCCTATCGACACCTATATCTGAAATGCCTATCGACACCTATTTTTGAAATGCCTATCGGAAACTACATCTGAAATGCCTATCAGCACCTATATTTGAAATGCCTATCGGCAACCATATTTGGAATGCCTATCGGCACCTATATTTGAAATGCCTATCGGCTTCTATATCTGAAATGCCTATCGGCACCTATTTTTAAAATGCCAATCGGCAACTCTATCTGAAATGCCTATCGACACCTATATCTGAAATGCCTATCGACACCTATATCTGAAATGCCTATCACCTATATCTGAAATGCCTATCGACACCTATATCTGAAATGCCTATCGACACCTATATCTGAAATGCCTATGGACACCTATATCTGAAATGCCTATCGACACCTATATCTGAAATGCCTATCGACACCTATTTTTGAAATGCCTATCGGAAACTACATCTGAAATGCCTATCAGCACTTATATTTGAAATGCATATCGGCAACCATATCTGGAATGCCTATCGGCACCTATATTTATAATGCCTATCGGCTTCTATATCTGAAATGCCTATCGGCACCTATTTTTAAAATGCCAATCGGCAACTATATCTGAAATGCCTATCGGCACTTATATCTGAAATGCCTATCGACACCTATATCTGAAATGCCTATCGACACCTATATCTGAAATGCCTATCGACACCTATATCTGAAATGCGTATCGACACCTATATCTGAAATGCCTATCGACACCTATATCTGAAATGCCTATCGACACCTATATCTGAAATGCCTATCGACACCTATATCTGAAATGCCTATCGACACCTATTTTTGAAATGCCTATCGGAAACTACATCTGAAATACCTATCAGCACCTATATTTGAAATGCCTATCGGCAACCATATCTGGAATGCCTATCGGCACCTATATTTGAAATGCCTATCGGCTTCTATATCTGAAATGCCTATCGGCACCTATTTTTAAAATGCCAATCGGCAACTATATCTGAAATGCCTATCGGCACCTATATCTGAAATGCCTATCGACACCTATATCTGAAATGCCTATCGACACCTATATCTGAAATGCCTATCGACACCTATATCTGAAATGCCTATCGACACCTATATCTGAAATGCCTATCGACACCTATATCTGAAATGCCTATCGACACCTATATCTGAAATGCCTATCGACACCTATATCTGAAATGCCTATCGACACCTATTTTTGAAATGCCTATGGGAAACTACATCTGAAATGCCTATCAGCACCTATATTTGAAATGCCTATCGGCAACCATATCTGGAATGCCTATCGGCACCTATATTTGAAATGCCTATCGGCTTCTATATCTGAAATGCCTATCGGCACCTATATCTGAAATGCCTATCGACACCTATATCTGAAATGCCTATCGACACCTATATCTGAAATGCCTATCGACACCTATATCTGAAATGCCTATCGACACCTATATCTGAAATGCCTATCGACACCTATATCTGAAATGCCTATCGACACCTATATCTGAAATGCCTATCGACACCTATATCTGAAATGCCTATCGACACCTATATCTAAAATGCCTATCGACACCTATATCTGAAATGCCTATCGACACCTATATCTGAAATGCCTATCGACACCTATTTTTGAAATGCCTATCGGAAACTACATCTGAAATGCGTATCAGCACCTATATTTGAAATGCCTATCGGCAACCATATCTGGAATGCCTATCGGCACCTATATTTGAAATGCCTATCGGCTTCTATATCTGAAATGCCTATCGGCACCTATTTTTAAAATGCCAATCGGCAACTATATCTGAAATGCCTATCGGCACTTATATCTGAAATGCCTATCGACACCTATATCTGAAATGCCTATCGACACCTATATCTAAAATGCCTATCCACACCTATATCTGAAATGCCTATCGACACCTATATCTGAAATGCCTATCGACACCTATATCTGAAATGCCTATCGACACCTATATCTGAAATGCCTATCGACACCTATATCTGAAATGCCTATCGACACCTTTTTTTGAAATGCCTATCGGAAACTACATCTGAAATGCCTATCAGCACCTATATTTGAAATGCCTATCGGCAACCACATCTGGAATGCCTATCGGCACCTATATTTGAAATGCCTATCGGCTTCTATATCTGAAATGCCTATCGGCACCTATTTTTAAAATGCCAATCGGCAACTATATCTGAAATGCCTATCGGCACCTATATCTGAAATGCCTATCGACACCTATATCTGAAATGCCTATCGACTCTATATCTGAAATGCCTATCGACACCTATATCTGAAATGCCTATCGACACCTATATCTGAAATGCCTATCGACACCTATATCTGAAATGCCTATCGACACCTATATCTGAAATGCCTATCGACACCTATATCTAAAATGCCTATCGACACCTATATCTGAAATGCCTATCGACACCTATTTTTGAAATGCCTATCGGAAACTACATCTGAAATGCCTATCAGCACCTATATTTGAAATGCCTATCGGCAACCATATCTGGAATGCCTATCGCCACCTATATTTGAAATGCCTATCGGCTTCTATATCTGAAATGCCTATCGGCACCTATTTTTAAAATGCCAATCGGCAACTATATCTGAAATGCCTATCGGCACCTATATCTGAAATGCCTATCGACACCTATATCTGAAATGCCGATCGACACCTATATCTGAAATGCCTATCGACACCTATATCTGAAATGCCTATCGACACCTATATCTGAAATGCCTATCGACACCTATATCTGAAATGCCTATCGACACCTATATCTGAAATGCCTATCGACACCTATATCTGAAATGCCTATCGACACCTATTTTTGAAATGCCTATCGGAAACTACATCTGAAATGCCTATCAGCACCTATATTTGAAATGCCTATCGGCAACCATATCTGGAATGCCTATCGGCACCTATATTTGAAATGCCTATCGGCTTCTATATCTGAAATGCCTATTGGCACCTATTTTTTAAATGCCAATCGGCAACTATATCTGAAATGCCTATCGGCACCTATATCTGAAATGCCTATCGACACCTATATCTGAAATGCCTATCGACACATATATCTGAAATGCCTATCGACACCTATATCTGAAATGCCTATCGACACCTATATCTGAAATGCCTATCGACACCTATTTTTGAAATGCCTATCGGAAACTACATCTGAAATGCCTATCAGCACATATATTTGAAATGCCTATCGGCAACCATATCTGGAATGCCTATCGTCACCTATATTTGAAATGCCAATCGGCTTCTATATCTGAAATGCCTATCGGCACCTATTTTTAAAATGCCAATCGGCTACTATATCTGAAATGCCTATCGGCACCTATATCTGAAATGCCTATCGACACCTATATCTGAAATGCCTATCGACACCTATATCTGAAATGCCTATCGACACCTATATCTGAAATGCCTATCGACACCTATATCTGAAATGCCTATCGACACCTATATCTGAAATGCCTATCGACACCTATATCTGAAATGCCTATCGACACCTATATCTGAAATGCCTATCGACACCTATATCTGAAATGCCTATCGACACCTATTTTTGAAATGCCTATCGGAAACTACATCTGAAATGCCTATCAGCACCTATATTTGAAATGCCTATCGGCAACCATATCTGGAATGCCTATCGGCACCTATATTTGAAATGCCTATCGGCTTCTATATCTGAAATGCCTATCGGCACCTATTTTTAAAATGCCAATCGGCAACTATATCTGAAATGCCTATCGGCACCTATATCTGAAATGCCTATCGACACCTATATCTGAAATGCCTATCGACACCTATATCTGAAATGCCTATCGACACCTATATCTGAAATGCCTATCGACACCTATATCTGAAATGCCTATCGACACCTATATCTGAAATGCCTATCGACACCTATATCTGAAATGCCTATCGACACCTATATCTGAAATGCCTATCGACACATATTTTTGAAATGCCTATCGGAAACTACATCTGAAATGCCTATTAGCACCTATATTTGAAATGCCTATCGGCAACCATATCTGGAATGCCTATCGGCACCTATATTTGAAATGCCTATCGGCTTCTATATCTGAAATGCCTATCGGCACCTATTTTTAAAATGCCAATCGGCAACTATATCTGAAATGCCTATCGGCACTTATATCTGAAATGCCTATCGACACCTATATCTGAAATGCCTATCGACACCTATATCTGAAATGCCTATCGACACCTATATCTGAAATGCCTATCGACACCTATATCTGAAATGCCTATCGACTCCTATATCTGAAATGCCTATCGACACCTATATCTGAAATGCCTATCGACACCTATTTTTGAAATGCCTATCGGAAACTACATCTGAAATGCCTATCAGCACCTATATTTGAAATGCCTATCGGCAACCATATCTGGAATGCCTATCGGCACCTATATTTGAAATGCCTATCGGCTTCTATATCTGAAATGCCTATCGGCACCTATATTTGAAATGCCTATCGGCTTCTATATCTGAAATGCCTATCGGCACCTATTTTTAATATGCCTATCGACACCTATATCTGAAATGCCTACCGACACCTATATCTGAAATGCCTATCGACACCTATATCTGAAATGCCTATCGACACCTCTATCTGAAATGCCTATCGACACCTATATCTGAAATGCCTTTCGACACCTATATCTGAAATGCCTATCGACACCTATATCTGAAATGCCTATCGACACCTATATCTGAAATGCCTATCGACACCTATATCTGAAATGCCTATCGACACCTATATCTGAAATGCCTATCGACACCTATATCTGAAATGCCTATCGACACCTATTTTTGAAATGCCTATCGGAAACTACATCTGAAATGCCTATCAGCACCTATATTTGAAATGCCTATCGGCAACCATATCTGGAATGCCTATCGGCACCTATATTTGAAATGCCTATCGGCTTCTATATCTGAAGTGCCTATCGGCACCTATTTTTAAAATGCCAATCGGCAACTATATCTAAAATGCCTATCGGCACCTATATCTGAAATGCCTATCGACACCTATATCTGAAATGCCTATCGACACCTATATCTGAAATGCCTATCGACACCTATATCTGAAATGCCTATCGACACCTATATCTGAAATGCCTATCGACACCTATATCTGAAATGCCTATCGACACTTATATCTGAAATGCCTATCGACACCTATATCTGAAATGCCTATCGACACCTATTTTTGAAATGCCTATCGGAAACTACATCTGAAATGCCTATCAGCACCTATATTTGAAAAGCCTATCGGCAACCATATCTGGAATGCCTATCGGCACCTATATTTGAAATGCCTATCGGCTTCTATATCTGAAATGCGTATCGGCACCTATTTTTAAAATGCCAATCGGCAAATATATCTGAAATGCCTATCGGCACCTATATCTGAAATGCCTATCGACACCAATATCTGAAATGCCTATCGACACCTATATCTGAAATGCCTATCGACACCTATATCTGAAATGCCTATCGACACCTATTTTTGAAATGCCTATCGGAAACTACATCTGAAATGCCTATCAGCACCTATATTTGAAATGCCTATCGGCAACCACATCTGGAATGCCTATCGGCACCTATATTTGAAATGCCTATCGGCTTCTATATCTGAAATGCCTATCGGCACCTATTTTTAAAATGCCAATCGGCAACTATATCTGTAATTCCTATCGGCACCTATATCTGAAATGCCTATCGACACCTATATCTGAAATGCCTATCGACACCTATATCTGAAATGCCTATCGACACCTATATCTGAAATGCCTATCGACACCTATATCTGAAATGCCTATCGACACCTAAATCTGAAATGCCTATCGACACCTATATCTGAAATGCCTATCGACACCTATATCTGAAATGCCTATCGACACCTATTTTTGAAATGCCTATCGGAAACTACATCTGAAATGCCTATCAGCACCTATATTTGAAATGCCTATCGGCAACCATATCTGGAATGCCTATCGGCACCTATATTTGAAATGCCTATGGGCTTCTATATCTGAAATGCCTATCGGCACCTATTTTTAAAATGCCAATCGGCAACTATATCTGAAATGCCTATCGGCACCTATATCTGAAATGCCTATCGACACCTATATCTGAAATGCCTATCGACACCTATATCTGAAATGCCTATCGACACCTATATCTGAAATGCCTATCGACACCTATATCTGAAATGCCTATCGACACCTATATCTGAAATGCCTATCGACACCTATATCTGAAATGCCTATCGACACCTATATCTGAAATGCCTATCGACACCTATTTTTGAAATGCCTATCGGAAACTACATCTGAAATGCCTATCAGCACCTATATTTGAAATGCCTATCGGCAACCATATTTGGAATGCCTATCGGCACCTATATTTGAAATGCCTATCGGCTTCTATATCTGAAATGCCTATCGGCACCTATTTTTAAAATGCCAATCGGCAACTCTATCTGAAATGCCTATCGACACCTATATCTGAAATGCCTATCGACACCTATATCTGAAATGCCTATCACCTATATCTGAAATGCCTATCGACACCTATATCTGAAATGCCTATCGACACCTATATCTGAAATGCCTATGGACACCTATATCTGAAATGCCTATCGACACCTATATCTGAAATGCCTATCGACACCTATTTTTGAAATGCCTATCGGAAACTACATCTGAAATGCCTATCAGCACTTATATTTGAAATGCATATCGGCAACCATATCTGGAATGCCTATCGGCACCTATATTTGAAATGCCTATCGGCTTCTATATCTGAAATGCCTATCGGCACCTATTTTTAAAATGCCAATCGGCAACTATATCTGAAATGCCTATCGGCACTTATATCTGAAATGCCTATCGACACCTATATCTGAAATGCCTATCGACACCTATATCTGAAATGCCTATCGACACCTATATCTGAAATGCGTATCGACACCTATATCTGAAATGCCTATCGACACCTATATCTGAAATGCCTATCGACACCTATATCTGAAATGCCTATCGACACCTATATCTGAAATGCCTATCGACACCTATTTTTGAAATGCCTATCGGAAACTACATCTGAAATACCTATCAGCACCTATATTTGAAATGCCTATCGGCAACCATATCTGGAATGCCTATCGGCACCTATATTTGAAATGCCTATCGGTTTCTATATCTGAAATGCCTATCGGCACCTATTTTTAAAATGCCAATCGGCAACTATATCTGAAATGCCTATCGGCACCTATATCTGAAATGCCTATCGACACCTATATCTGAAATGCCTATCGACACCTATATCTGAAATGCCTATCGACACCTATATCTGAAATGCCTATCGACACCTATATCTGAAATGCCTATCGACACCTATATCTGAAATGCCTATCGACACCTATATCTGAAATGCCTATCGACACCTATATCTGAAATGCCTATCGACACCTATATCTGAAATGCCTATCGACACCTATTTTTGAAATGCCTATCGGAAACTACATCCGAAATGCCTATCAGCACCTATATTTGAAATGCCTATCGGCAACCATATCTGGAATGCCTATCGGCACCTATATTTGAAATGCCTATCGGCTTCTATATCTGAAATGCCTATCGGCACCTATTTTTAAAATGCCAATCGGCAACTATATCTGAAATGCCTATCGGCACCTATATCTGAAATGCCTATCGACACCTATATCTGAAATGCCTATCGACACCTATATCTGAAATGCCTATCGACACCTATATCTGAAATGCCTATCGACACCTATATCTGAAATGCCTATCGACACCTATATCTGAAATGCCTATCGACACCTATATCTGAAATGCCTATCGACACCTATATCTGAAATGCCTATCGACACATATTTTTGAAATGCCTATCGGAAACTACATCTGAAATGCCTATTAGCACCTATATTTGAAATGCCTATCGGCAACCATATCTGGAATGCCTATCGGCACCTATATTTGAAATGCCTATCGGCTTCTATATCTGAAATGCCTATCGGCACATATTTTTAAAATGCCAATCGGCAACTATATCTGAAATGCCTATCGGCACCTATATCTGAAATGCCTATCGACACCTATATCTGAAATGCCTATCGACACCTATATCAGAAATGCCTATCGACACCTATATCTGAAATGCCTATCGACACCTATATCTGAAATGCCTATCGACACCTATATCTGAAATGCCTATCGACACCTATATCTGAAATGCCTATCGACACCTATATCTGAAATGCCTATCGACACCTATATCTGAAATGCCTATCGACACCTATTTTTGAAGTGCCTATCGGAAACTACATCTAAAATGCCTATCAGCACCTATATTTGAAATGCCTATCGGCAACCATATCTGGAATGCCTATCGGCACCTATATTTGAAATGCCTATCGGCTTCTATATCTGAAATGCCTATCGGCACCTATTTTTAAAATGCCAATCGGCAACTATATCTGAAATGCCTATCGGCACCTATATCTGAAATGCCTATCGACACCTATATCTGAAATGCCTATCGACACCTATATCTAAAATGCCTATCGACACCTATATCTGAAATGCCTATCGACACCTATATCTGAAATGCCTATCGACACCTATATCTGAAATGCCTATCGACACCTATATCTGAAATGCCTATCGACACCTATATCTGAAATGCCTATCGACACCTATTTTTGAAATGCCTATCGGAAACTACATCTGAAATGCCTATCAGCACCTATATTTGAAATGCCTATCGGCAACCACATCTGGAATGCCTATCGGCACCTATATTTGAAATGCCTATCGGCTTCTATATCTGAAATGCCTATCGGCACCTATTTTTAAAATGCCAATCGGCAACTATATCTGAAATGCCTATCGGCACCTATATCTGAAATGCCTATCGACACCTATATCTGAAATGCCTATCGACACCTATTTTTGAAATGCCTATCGGAAACTACATCTGAAATGCCTATCAGCACTTATATTTGAAATGCATATCGGCAACCATATCTGGAATGCCTATCGGCACCTATATTTGAAATGCCTATCGGCTTCTATATCTGAAATGCCTATCGGCACCTATTTTTAAAATGCCAATCGGCAACTATATCTGAAATGCCTATCGGCACCTATATCTGAAATGCCTATCGACACCTATATCTGAAATGCCTATCGACACCTATATCTGAAATGCCTATCGACACCTATATCTGAAATGCCTATCGACACCTATATCTGAAATGCCTATCGACACCTATATCTGAAATGCCTATCGACACCTATATCTGAAATGCCTATCGACACCTATATCTGAAATGCCTATCGACACCTATATCTGAAATGCCTATCGACACCTATTTTTGAAATGCCTATCGGAAACTACATCTGAAATGCCTATCAGCACCTATATTTGAAATGCCTATCGGCAACCATATCTGGAATGCCTATCGGCACCTATATTTGAAATGCCTATCGGCTTCTATATCTGAAATGCCTATCGGCACCTATTTTTAAAATGCCAATCGGCAACTATATCTGAAATGCCTATCGGCACCTATATCTGAAATGCCTATCGACACCTATATCTGAAATGCCTATCGACACATATATCTGAAATGCCTATCGACATCTATATCTGAAATGCCTATCGACACCTATATCTGAAATGCCTATCGACACCTATTTTTGAAATGCCTATCGGAAACTACATCTGAAATGCCTATCAGCACCTATATTTGAAATGCCTATCGGCAACCATATCTGGAATGCCTATCGTCACCTATATTTGAAATGCCTATCGGCTTCTATATCTGAAATGCCTATCGGCACCTATTTTTAAAATGCCAATCGGCAACTATATCTGAAATGCCTATCGGCACCTATATCTGAAATGCCTATCGACACCTATATCTGAAATGCCTATCGACACCTATATCTGAAATGCCTATCGACACCTATATCTGAAATGCCTATCGACACCTATATCTGAAATGCCTATCGACACCTATATCTGAAATGCCTATCGACACCTATATCTGAAATGCCTATCGACACCTATATCTGAAATGCCTATCGACACCTATATCTGAAATGCCTATCGACACCTATATCTGAAATGCCTATCGACACCTATATCTGAAATGCCTATCGACACCTATTTTCGAAATGCCTATCGGAAACTACATCTGAAATGCCTATCAGCACCTATATTTGAAATGCCTATCGGCAACCATATCTGGAATGCCTATCGGCACCTATATTTGAAATGCCTATCGGCTTCTATATCTAAAATGCCTATCGGCACCTATTTTTAAAATGCCAATCGGCAACTATATCTGAAATGCCTATCGGCACCTATATCTGAAATGCCTATCGACACCTATATCTGAAATGCCTATCGACACCTATATCTGAAATGCCTATCGACACCTATATCTGAAATGCCTATCGACACCTATATCTGAAATGCCTATCGACACCTATATCTGAAATGCCTATCGACACCTATATCTGAAATGCCTATCGACACCTATATCTGAAATGCCTATCGACACCTATTTTTGAAATGCCTATCGGAAACTACATCTGAAATGCCTATCAGCACCTATATTTGAAATGCCTATCGGCAACCATATCTGGAATGCCTATCGGCACCTATATTTGAAATGCCTATCGGCTTCTATATCTGAAATGCCTATCGGCACCTATTTTTAAAATGCCAATCGGCAACTATATCTGAAATGCCTATCGGCACCTATATCTGAAATGCCTATCGACACCTATATCTGAAATGCCTATCGACACCTATATCTGAAATGCCTATCGACACCTATATCTGAAATGCCTATCGACACCTATATCTGAAATGCCTATCGACACCTATATCTGAAATGCCTATCGACACCTATATCTGAAATGCCTATCGACACCTATATCTGAAATGCCTATCGACACATATTTTTGAAATGCCTATCGGAAACTACATCTGAAATGCCTATTAGCACCTATATTTGAAATGCCTATCGGCAACCATATCTGGAATGCCTATCGGCACCTATATTTGAAATGCCTATCGGCTTCTATATCTGAAATGCCTATCGGCACCTATTTTTAAAATGCCAATCGGCAACTATATCTGAAATGCCTATCGGCACCTATATCTGAAATGCCTATCGACACCTATATCTGAAATGCCTATCGACACCTATATCTGAAATGCCTATCGACACCTATATCTGAAATGCCTATCGACACCTATATCTGAAATGCCTATCGACACCTACATCTGAAATGCCTATCGACACCTATATCTGAAATGCCTATCGACACCTATTTTTGAAATGCCTATCGGAAACTACATCTGAAATGCCTATCAGCACCTATATTTGAAATGCCTATCGGCAACCATATCTGGAATGCCTATCGGCACCTATATTTGAAATGCCTATCGGCTTCTATATCTGAAATGCCTATCGGCACCTATATTTGAAATGCCTATCGGCTTCTATATCTGAAATGCCTATCGGCACCTATTTTTAATATGCCTATCGACACCTATATCTGAAATGCCTACCGACACCTATATCTGAAATGCCTATCGACACCTATATCTGAAATACCTATCGACACCTATATCTGAAATGCCTATCGACACCTATTTTCGAAATGCCTATCGGAAACTACATCTGAAATGCCTATCAGCACCTATATTTGAAATGCCTATCGACACCTATATCTGAAATGCCTATCGACACCTATATCTGAAATGCCTATCGACACCTATATCTGAAATGCCTATCGACACCTATATCTGAAATGCCTATCGACACCTATTTTTGAAATGCCTATCGGAAACTACATCTGAAATGCCTATCAGCACCTATATTTGAAATGCCTATCGGCAACCATATCTGGAATGCCTATCGGCACCTATATTTGAAATGCCTATCGGCTTCTATATCTGAAATGCCTATCGGCACCTATTTTTAAAATGCCAATCGGCAACTATATCTGAAATGCCTATCGGCACCTATATCTGAAATGCCTATCGACACCTATATCTGAAATGCCTATCGACACCTATATCTGAAATGCCTATCGACACCTATATCTGAAATGCCTATCGACACCTATATCTGAAATGCCTATCGACACCTATATCTGAAATGCCTATCGACACCTATATCTGAAATGCCTATCGACACCTATATCTGAAATGCCTATCGACACCTATTTTTGAAATGCCTATCGGAAACTACATCTGAAATGCCTATCAGCACCTATATTTGAAATGCCTATCGGCAACCATATCTAGAATGCCTATCGGCACCTATATTTGAAATGCCTATCGGCTTCTATATCTGAAATGCGTATCGGCACCTATTTTTAAAATGCCAATCGGCAAATATATCTGAAATGCCTATCGGCACCTATATCTGAAATGCCTATCGACACCTATATCTGAAATGCCTATCGACACCTATATCTGAAATGCCTATCGACACCTATATCTGAAATGCCTATCGACACCTATTTTTGAAATGCCTATCGGAAACTACATCTGAAATGCCTATCAGCACCTATATTTGAAATGCCTATCGGCAACCACATCTGGAATGCCTATCGGCACTTATATTTGAAATGCCTATCGGCTTCTATATCTGAAATGCCTATCGGCACCTATTTTTAAAATGCCAATCGGCAACTATATCTGTAATTCCTATCGGCACCTATATCTGAAATGCCTATCGACACCTATATCTGAAATGCCTATCGACACCTATATCTGAAATGCCTATCGACACCTATATCTGAAATGCCTATCGACACCTATATCTGAAATGCCTATCGACACCTAAATCTGAAATGCCTATCGACACCTATATCTGAAATGCCTATCGACACCTATATCTGAAATGCCTATCGACACCTATTTTTGAAATGCCTATCGGAAACTACATCTGAAATGCCTATCAGCACCTATATTTGAAATGCCTATCGGCAACCATATCTGGAATGCCTATCGGCACCTATATTTGAAATGCCTATCGGCTTCTATATCTGAAATGCCTATCGGCACCTATTTTTAAAATGCCAATCGGCAACTATATCTGAAATGCCTATCGGCACCTATATCTGAAATGCCTATCGACACCTATATCTGAAATGCCTATCGACACCTATATCTGAAATGCCTATCGACACCTATATCTGAAATGCCTATCGACACCTATATCTGAAATGCCTATCGACACTTATATCTGAAATGCCTATCGACACCTATATCTGAAATGCCTATCGACACCTATATCTGAAATGCCTATCGACACCTATATCTGAAATGCCTATCGACACCTATTTTTGAAATGCCTATCGGAAACTACATCTGAAATGCCTATCAGCACCTATATTTGACATGCCTATCGGCAACCATATCTGGAATGCCTATCGGCACCTATATTTGAAATGCCTATCGGCTTCTATATCTGAAATGCCTATCGGCACCTATTTTTAAAATGCCAATCGGCAACTATATCTGAAATGCCTATCGGCACCTATATCTGAAATGCCTATCGACACCTATATCTGAAATGCCTATCGACACCTATATCTGAAATGCCTATCGACACCTATATCTGAAATGCCTATCGACACCTATATCTGAAATGCCTATCGACACCTATATCTGAAATGCCTATCGACACCTATATCTGAAATGCCTATCGACACCTATATCTGAAATGCCTATCGACACCTATATCTGAAATGCCTATCGACACCTATTTTTGAAATGCCTATCGGAAACTACATCTGAAATGCCTATCAGCACTTATATTTGAAATGCCTATCGGCAACCATATCTGGAATGCCTATCGGCACCTATATTTGAAATGCCTATCGGCTTCTATATCTGAAATGCCTATCGGCACCTTATTTTAAAATGCCAATCGGCAACTATATCTGAAATGCCTATCGGCACTTATATCTGAAATGCCTATCGACACCTTTATCTGAAATGCCTATCGACACCTATATCTGAAATGCCTATCGACACCTATATCTGAAATGCCTATCGACACCTATATCTGAAATGCCTATCGACACCTATATCTGAAATGCCTATCGACACCTATATCTGAAATGCCTATCGACACCTATATCTGAAATGCCTATCGACACCTATTTTTGAAATGCCTATCGGAAACTACATCTGAAATGCCTATCAGCACCTATATTTGAAATGCCTATCGGCAACCATATCTGGAATGCCTATCGGCACCTATATTTGAAATGCCTATCGGCTTCTATATCTGAAATGCCTATCGGCACCTATTTTTAAAATGCCAATCGGCAACTATATCTGAAATGCCTATCGGCACCTATATCTGAAATGCCTATCGACACCTATATCTGAAATGCCTATCGACACCTATATCTGAAATGCCTATCGACACCTATATCTGAAATGCCTATCGACACCTATATCTGAAATGCCTATCGACACCTATATCTGAAATGCCTATCGACACCTATATCTGAAATGCCTATCGACACCTATTTTTGAAATGCCTATCGGAAACTACATCTGAAATGCCTATCAGCACCTATATTTGAAATGCCTATCGGCAACCATATCTGGAATGCCTATCGTCATCTATATTTGAAATGCCTATCGGCTTCTATATCTGAAATGCCTATCGGCACCTATTTTTAAAATGCCAATCAGCAACTATATCTGAAATGCCTATCGGCACCTATATCTGAAATGCCTATCGACACCTATATCTGAAATGCCTATCGACACCTATATCTGAAATGCCTATCGACACCTATATCTGAAATGCCTATCGACACCTAAATCTGAAATGCCTATCGACACCTATATCTGAAATGCCTATCGACACCTATATCTGAAATGCCTATCGACACCTATATCTGAAATGCCTATCGACACCTATATCTGAAATGCCTATCGACACCTATTTTTGAAATGCCTATCGGAAACTACATCTGAAATGCCTATCAGCACCTATATTTGAAATGCCTATCGGCAACCATATCTGGAATGCCTATCGGCACCTATATTTGAAATGCCTATCGGCTTCTATATCTGAAATGCCTATCGGCACCTATTTTTAAAATGCCAATCGGCAACTATATCTGAAATGCCTATCGGCACCTATATCTGAAATGCCTATCGACACCTATATCTGAAATGCCTATCGACACCTATATCTGAAATGCCTATCGACACCTATATCTGAAATGCCTATCGACACCTATATCTGAAATGCCTATCGACACCTATATCTGAAATGCCTATCGACACCTATATCTGAAATGCCTATCGACACCTATTTTTGAAATGCCTATCGGAAACTACATCTGAAATGCCTATCAGCACCTATATTTGAAATGCCTATCGGCAACCATATCTGGAATGCCTATCGGCACCTATATTTGAAATGCCTATCGGCTCCTATATCTGAAATGCCTATCGGCACCTATTTTTAAAATGCCAATCGGCCACTATATCTGAAATGCCTATCGGCACCTATATCTGAAATGCCTATCGACACCTATATCTGAAATGCCTATCGACACCTATATCTGAAATGCCTATCGACACCTATATCTGAAATGCCTATCGACACCTATTTTTGAAATGCCTATCGGAAACTACATCTGAAATGCCTATCAGCACCTATATTTGAAATGCCTATCGGCAACCACATCTGGAATGCCTATCGGCACCTATATTTGAAATGCCTATCGGCTTCTAAATCTGAAATGCCTATCGGCACCTATTTTTAAAATGCCAATCGGCAACTATATCTGTAATTCCTATCGGCACCTATATCTGAAATGCCTATCGACACCTATATCTGAAAAGCCTATCGACACCTATATCTGAAATGCCTATCGACACCTATATCTGAAATGCCTATCGACACCTATATCTGAAATGCCTATCGACACCTAAATCTGAAATGCCTATCGACACCTATATCTGAAATGCCTATCGACACCTATATCTGAAATGCCTATCGACACCTATTTTTGAAATGCCTATCGGAAACTACATCTGAAATGCCTATCAGCACCTATATTTGAAATGCCTATCGGCAACCATATCTGGAATGCCTATCGGCACCTATATTTGAAATGCCTATGGGCTTCTATATCTGAAATGCCTATCGGCACCTATTTTTAAAATGCCAATCGGCAACTATATCTGAAATGCCTATCGGCACCTATATCTGAAATGCCTATCGACACCTATATCTGAAATGCCTATCGACACCTATATCTGAAATGCCTATCGACACCTATATCTGAAATGCCTATCGACACCTATATCTGAAATGCCTATCGACACCTATATCTGAAATGCCTATCGACACCTATATCTGAAATGCCTATCGACACCTATATCTGAAATGCCTATCGACACCTATTTTTGAAATGCCTATCGGAAACTACATCTGAAATGCCTATCAGCACCTATATTTAAATGCCTATCGGCAACCATATCTGGAATGCCTATCGGCACCTATATTTGAAATGCCTATCGGCTTCTATATCTGAAATGCCTATCGGCACCTATTTTTAAAATGCCAATCGGCAACTATATCTGAAATGCCTATCGGCACCTATATCTGAAATGCCTATCGACACCTATATCTGAAATGCCTATCGACACCTATATCTGAAATGCCTATCGACACCTATATCTGAAATGCCTATCACCTATATCTGAAATGCCTATCGACACCTATATCTGAAATGCCTATCGACACCTATATCTGAAATGCCTATCGACACCTATATCTGAAATGCCTATCGACACCTATATCTGAAATGCCTATCGACACCTATTTTTGAAATGCCTATCGGAAACTACATCTGAAATGCCTATCAGCACCTATATTTGAAATGCCTATCGGCAACCATATCTGGAATGCCTATCGGCACCTATATTTGAAATGCCTATCGGCTTCTATATCTGAAATGCCTATCGGCACCTATTTTTAAAATGCCAATCGGCAACTATATCTGAAATGCCTATCGGCACCTATATCTGAAATGCCTATCGACACCTATATCTGAAATGCCTATCGACACCTATATCTGAAATGCCTATCGACACCTATATCTGAAATGCCTATCGACACCTATATCTGAAATGCCTATCGACACCTATATCTGAAATGCCTATCGACACCTATATCTGAAATGCCTATCGACACATATTTTTGAAATGCCTATCGGAAACTACATCTGAAATGCCTATTAGCACCTATATTTGAAATGCCTATCGGCAACCATATCTGGAATGCCTATCGGCACCTATATTTGAAATGCCTATCGGCTTATATATCTGACATGCCTATCGGCACCTATTTTTTAAATGCCAATCGGCAACTATATCTGAAATGCCTATCGGCACCTATATCTGAAATGCCTATCGACACCTATATCTGAAATGCCTATCGACACCTATATCTGAAATGCCTATCGACACCTATATCTGAAATGCCTATCGACACCTATATCTGAAATGCCTATCGACACCTATATCTGAAATGCCTATCGACACCTATATCTGAAATGCCTATCGACACCTATTTTTGAAATGCCTATCGCAAACTACATCTGAAATGCCTATCAGCACCTCTATTTGAAATGCCTATCGGCAACCATATCTGGAATGCCTATCGGCACCTATATTTGAAATGCCTATCGGCTTTTATATCTGAAATGCCTATCGGCACCTATATTTGAAATGCCTATCGGCTTCTATATCTGAAATGCCTATCGGCACCTATTTTTAATATGCCTATCGACACCTATATCTGAAATGCCTACCGACACCTATATCTGAAATGCCTATCGACACCTATATCTGAAATGCCTATCGACACCTATATCTGAAATGCCTATCGACACCTATATCTGAAATGCCTATCGACACCTATATCTGAAATGCCTATCGACACCTATATCTGAAATGCCTATCGACACCTATATCTGAAATGCCTATCGACACCTATATCTGAAATGCCTATCGACACCTATATCTGAAATGCCTATCGACACCTATATCTGAAATGCCTATCGACACCTATTTTTGAAATGCCTATCGGAAACTACATCTGAAATGCCTATCAGCACCTATATTTGAAATGCCTATCGGCAACCATATCTGGAATGCCTATCGGCACCTATATTTGAAATGCCTATCGGCTTCTATATCTGAAATGCCTATCGGCACCTATTTTTAAAATGCCAATCGGCAACTATATCTGAAATGCCTATCGGCACCTATATCTGAAATGCCTATCGACACCTATATCTGAAATGCCTATCGACACCTATATCTGAAATGCCTATCGACACCTATATCTGAAATGCCTATCGACACCTATATCTGAAATGCCTATCGACACCTATATCTGAAATGCCTATCGACACCTATATCTGAAATGCCTATCGACACCTATTTTTGAAATGCCTATCGGAAACTACATTTGAAATGCCTATCAGCACCTATATTTGAAATGCCTATCGGCAACCATATCTAGAATGCCTATCGGCACCTATATTTGAAATGCCTATCGGCTTCTATATCTGAAATGCGTATCGGCACCTATTTTTAAAATGCCAATCGGCAAATATATCTGAAATGCCTATCGGCACCTATATTAGAAATGCCTATCGACACCTATATCTGAAATGCCTATCGACACCTATATCTGAAATGCCTATCGACACCTATATCTGAAATGCCTATCGACACCTATTTTTGAAATGCCTATCGGAAACTACATCTGAAATGCCTATCAGCACCTATATTTGAAATGCCTATCGGCAACCACATCTGGAATGCCTATCGGCACTTATATTTGAAATGCTATCGGCTTCTATATCTGAAATGCCTATCGGCACCTATTTTTAAAATGCCAATCGGCAACTATATCTGTAATTCCTATCGGCACCTATATCTGAAATGCCTATCGACACCTATATCTGAAATGCCTATCGACACCTATATCTGAAAATGCCTATCGACACCTATATCTGAAATGCCTATCGACACCTATATCTGAAATGCCTATCGACACCTAAATCTGAAATGCCTATCGACACCTATATCTGAAATGCCTATCGACACCTATATCTGAAATGCCTATCGACACCTATTTTTGAAATGCCTATCGGAAACTACATCTGAAATGCCTATCAGCACCTATATTTGAAATGCCTATCGGCAACCATATCTGGAATGCCTATCGGCACCTATATTTGAAATGCCTATCGGCTTCTATATCTGAAATGCCTATCGGCACCTATTTTTAAAATGCCAATCGGCAACTATATCTGAAATGCCTATCGGCACCTATATCTGAAATGCCTATCGACACCTATATCTGAAATGCCTATCGACACCTATATCTGAAATGCCTATCGACACCTATATCTGAAATGCCTATCGACACCTATATCTGAAATGCCTATCGACACTTATATCTGAAATGCCTATCGACACCTATATCTGAAATGCCTATCGACACCTATATCTGAAATGCCTATCGACACCTATATCTGAAATGCCTATCGACACCTATTTTTGAAATGCCTATCGGAAACTACATCTGAAATGCCTATCAGCACCTATATTTGACATGCCTATCGGCAACCATATCTGGAATGCTATCGGCACCTATATTTGAAATGCCTATCGGCTTCTATATCTGAAATGCCTATCGGCACCTATTTTTAAAATGCCAATCGGCAAACTATATCTGAAATGCCTATCGGCACCTATATCTGAAATGCCTATCGACACCTATATCTGAAATGCCTATCGACACCTATATCTGAAATGCCTATCGACACCTATATCTGAAATGCCTATCGACACCTATATCTGAAATGCCTATCGACACCTATATCTGAAATGCCTATCGACACCTATATCTGAAATGCCTATCGACACCTATATCTGAAATGCCTATCGACACCTATATCTGAAATGCCTATCGACACCTTTTTTTGAAATGCCTATCGGAAACTACATCTGAAATGCCTATCAGCACTTATATTTGAAATGCCTATCGGCAACCATATCTGGAATGCCTATCGGCACCTATATTTGAAATGCCTATCGGCTTCTATATCTGAAATGCCTATCGGCACCTAATTTTAAAATGCAATCGGCAACTATATCTGAAATGCCTATCGGCACTTATATCTGAAATGCCTATCGACACCTATATCTGAAATGCCTATCGACACCTATATCTGAAATGCCTATCGACACCTATATCTGAAATGCCTATCGACACCTATATCTGAAATGCCTATCGACACCTATATCTGAAATGCCTATCGACACC
>JAVRKA010001181.1:0-22274 GCA_034508555.1 Venustoraphidia nigricollis | reverse complement strand
GTCGATAGGCATTTCAGATATAGGTGTCGATAGGCATTTCAGATATAGGTGTCGATAGGCATTTCAGATATAGGTGTCGATAGGCATTTCAGATATAGGTGTCGATAGGCATTTCAGATATAGGTGCCGATAGGCATTTCAGATATAGTTGCCGATTGGCATTTTAAAAATAGGTGCCGATAGGCATTTCAGATATAGAAGTCGATAGGCATTTCAAATATAGGTGCCGATAGGCATTCCAGATATGGTTGCCGATAGACATTTCAAATATAGGTGCTGATAGGCATTTCAGATGTAGTTTCCGATAGGCATTTCAAAAATAGGTGTCGATAGGCATTTCAGATATAGGTGTCGATAGGCATTTCAGATATAGGTGTCGATAGGCATTTCAGATATAGGTGTCGATAGGCATTTCAGATATAGGTGTCGATAGGCATTTCAGATATAGGTGTCGATAGGCATTTCAGATATAGGTGTCGATAGGCATTTCAGATATAGGTGTCGATAGGCATTTCAGATATAGGTGTCGATAGGCATTTCAGATATAGGTGTCGATAGGCATTCCAGATATAGGTGCCGATAGGCATTTCAGATATAGTTGCCGATTGGCATTTTAAAAATAGGTGCCGATAGGCATTTCAGATATAGAAGCCGATAGGCATTTCAAATATAGGTGCCGATAGGCATTCCAGATATGGTTGCCGATAGGCATTTCAAATATAGGTGCTGATAGGCATTTCAGATGTAGCTTCCGTAAGGCATTTCAAAAATAGGTGTCGATAGGCATTTCAGATATAGGTGTCGATAAGCATGTCACATATAGGTGTCGATAGGCATTTCAGATATAGGTGTCGATAGGCATTTCAGATATAGGTGTCGATAGGCATTTAAGATATAGGTGTCGATAGGCATTTCAGATATAGGTGTCGATAGGCATTTCAGATATAGGTGTCGATAGGCATTTCAGATATAGGTGTCGATAGGCATTTCAGATATAGGTGCCGATAGGCATTTCAGATATAGTTGCCGATTGGCATTTTAAAAATAGGTGCCGATAGGCATTTCAGATATAGAAGCCGATAGGCATTTCAAATATAGGTGCCGATAGGCATTCCAGATATGGTTGCCGATAGGCATTTCAAATATAGGTGCTGATAGGCATTTCAGATGTAGTTTCCGATAGGCATTTCAAAAATAGGTGTCGATAGACTTTTCAGATATAGGTGTCGATAGGCATTTCAGATATAGGCGTCGATAGGCATTTCAGATATAGGTGTCGATAGGCATTTCAGATATAGGTGTCGATAGGCATTTCAGATATAGGTGTCGATAGGCATTTCAGATATAGGTGTCGATAGGCATTTCAGATATAGGTGCCGATAGGCATTTCAGATATAGTTGCCGATTGGAATTTTAAAAATAGGTGCCGATAGGCATTTCAGATATAGAAGCCGATAGGCATTTCAAATATAGGTGCCGATAGGCATTCCAGATATGGTTGCCGATAGGCATTTCAAATATAGGTGCTGATAGGCATTTCAGATGTAGTTTCCGATAGGCATTTCAAAAATAGGTGTCGATAGGCATTTCAGATATAGGTGTCGATAGGCATTTCAGATATAGGTGTCGATAGGCATTTCAGATATAGGTGTCGATAGGCATTTCAGATATAGGTGTCGATAGGCATTTCAGATATAGGTGTCGATAGGCATTTCAGATATAGGTGTCGATAGGCATTTCAGATATAGGTGCCGATAGGCATTTCAGATATAGCTGCCGATTGGCATTTTAAAAATAGGTGCCGATAGGCATTTCAGATATAGAAGCCGATAGGCATTTCAAATATAGGTGCCGATAGGCATTCCAGATATGGTTGCCGATAGGCATTTCAAATATAGGTGCTGATAGGCATTTCAGATCTAGTTTCCGATAGGCATTTCAAAAATAGGTGTCGATAGGCATTTCAGATATAGGTGTCGATAGGCATTTCAGATATAGGTGTCGATAGGCATTTCAGATATAGGTGTCGATAGGCATTTCAGATATAGGTGTCGATAGGCATTTCAGATATAGGTGTCGATAGGCATTTCAGATATAGGTGTCGATAGGCATTTCAGATATAGGTGTCGATAGGCATTTCAGATATAAGTGTCGATAGGCATTTCAGATATAGGTGCCGATAGGCATTTCAGATATAGTTGCCGATTGGCATTTTAAAAATAGGTGCCGAGAGGCATTTCAGATATAGAAGCCGCTAGGCATTTCAAATATAGGTGCCGATAGGCATTCCAGATATGGTTGCCGATAGGCATTTCAAATATAGGTGCTGATAGGCATTGCAGATGTAGTTTCCGATAGGCATTTCAAAAATAGGTGTCGATAGGCATTTCAGATATAGGTGTCGATAGGCATTTCAGATATAGGTGTCGATAGGCATTTCAGATAAAGGTGTCGATAGACATTTCAGATATAGGTGTCGATAGGCATTTCAGATATAGGTGTCGATAGGCATTTCAGATATAGGTGTCGATAGGCATTTCAGATATAGGTGCCGATAGGCATTTCAGATATAGTTGCCGATTGGCATTTTAAAAATAGGTGCCGATAGGCATTTCAGATATAGAAGCCGATAGGCATTTCAAATATAGGTGCCGATAGGCATTCTAGATATGGTTGCCGATAGGCATTTCAAATATAGGTGCTGATAGGCATTTCAGATGTAGTTTCCGATAGGCATTTCAAAAATAGGTGTCGATAGGCATTTCAGATATAGGTGTCGATGGGCATTTCAGATATAGGTGTCGATAGGCATTTCAGATATAGGTGTCGATAGGCATTTCAGATATAGGTGTCGATAGGCATTTCAGATATAGGTGCCGATAGGCATTTCAGATATAGTTGCCGATTGGCATTTTAAAAATAGGTGCCATAGGCATTTCAGATATAGAAGCCGATAGGCATTTCAAATATAGGTGCCGATAGGCATTCCAGATATGGTTGTCGATAGGCATTTCAAATATAGGTGCTAATAGGCATTTCAGATCTAGTTTCCGATAGGCATTTCAAAAATAGGTGTCGATAGGCATTTCAGATATAGGTGTCGATAGGCATTTCAGATATAGGTGTCGATAGGCATTTCAGATATAGGTGTCGATAGGCATTTCAGATATAGGTGTCGATAGGCATTTCAGATATAGGTGTCGATAGGCATTTCAGATATAGGTGTCGATAGGCATTTCAGATATAGGTGTCGATAGGCATTTCAGATATAGGTGTCGATAGGCATTTCAGATATAGGTGCCGATAGGCATTTCAGATATAGTTGCCGATTGGCATTTTAAAAATAGGTGCCGAGAGGCATTTCAGATATAGAAGCCGATAGGCATTTCAAATATAGGTGCCGATAGGCATTCCAGATATGGTTGCCGATAGGCATTTCAAATATAGGTGCTGATAGGCATTTCAGATGTAGTTTCCGATAGGCATTTCAAAAATAGGTGTCGATAGGCATTTCAGATATAGGTGTCGATGGGCATTTCAGATATAGGTGTCGATAGGCATTTCAGATATAGGTGTCGATAGGCATTTCAGATATAGGTGTCGATAGGCATTTCAGATATAGGTGTCGATAGGCATTTCAGATATAGGTGTCGATAGGCATTTCAGATATAGGTGTCGATAGGCATTTCAGATATAGGTGTCGATAGGCATTTCAGATATAGGTGTCGATAGGCATTTCAGATATAGGTGTCGATAGGCATTTCAGATATAGGTGTCGATAGGCATTTCAGATATAGGTGTCGATAGGCATTTCAGATATAGGTGTCGATAGGCATTTCAGATATAGGTGCCGATAGGCATTTCAGATATAGTTGCCGATTGGCATTTTAAAAATAGGTGCCGATAGGCATTTCAGATATAGAAGCCGATAGGCATTTCAAATATAGGTGCCGATAGGCATTCCAGATATGGTTGCCGATAGACATTTCAAATATAGGTGCTGATAGGCATTTCATATGTAGTTTCCGATAGGCATTTCAAAAATAAGTGTCGATAGGCATTTCAGATATAGGTGTCGATAGGCATTTCAGATATAGGTGTCGATAGGCATTTCAGATATAGGTGTCGATAGGCATTTCAGATATAGGTGTCGATAGGCATTTCAGATATAGGTGTCGATAGGCATTTCAGATATAGGTGTCGATAGGCATTTCAGATATAGGTGTCGATAGGCATTTCAGATATAGGTGCCGATAGGCATTTCAGATATAGTTGCCGATTGGCATTTTAAAAATAGGACGTGCCGATAGGCATTTCAGATATAGAAGCCGATAGGCATTTCAAATATAGGTGCCGATAGGCATTCCAGATATGGTTGCCGATAGGCATTTCAAATATAGGTGCTGATAGGCATTTCAGATCTAGTTTCCGATAGGCATTTCAAAAATAGGTGTCGATAGGCATTTCAGATATAGGTGTCGATAGGCATTTCAGATATAGGTGTCGATAGGCATTTCAGATATAGGTGTCGATAGGCATTTCAGATATAGGTGTCGATAGGCATTTCAGATATAGGTGTCGATAGGCATTTCAGATATAGGTGTCGATAGGCATTTCAGATATAGGTGTCGATAGGCATTTCAGATATAGGTGCCGATAGGCATTTCAGTTATAGTTGCCGATTGGCATTTTAAAAATAGGTGCCGATAGGCATTTCAGATATAGAAGCCGATAGGCATTTCAGATATAGGTGTCGATAGGCATTCCAGATATGGTTGCCGATAGGCATTTCAAATATAGGTGCTGATAGGCATTTCAGATGTAGTTTCCGATAGGCATTTCAAAAATAGGTGTCGATAGGCATTTCAGATATAGGTGTCGATAGGCATTTCAGATATAGGTGTCGATAGGCATTTCAGATATAGGTGTCGATAGGCATTTCAGATGTAGGTGTCGATAGGCATTTCAGATATAGGTGTCGATAGGCATTTCAGATATAGGTGTCGATAGGCATTTCAGATATAGGTGTCGATAGGCATTTCAGATATAGGTGCCGATAGGCATTTCAGATATAGTTGCCGATTGGCATTTTAAAAATAGGTGCCGATAGGCATTTCAGATATAGAAGCCGATAGGCATTTCAAATATAGGTGCCGATAGGCATTCCAGATATGGTTGCCGATAGGCATTTCAAATATAGGTGCTGATAGGGTATTTCAGATGTAGTTTCCGATAGGCATTTCAAAAATAGATGTCGATAGGCATTTCAGATATAGGTGTCGATAGGCATTTCAGATATAGGTGTCGATAAGCATTTCAGATATAGGTGGCGATAGGCATTTCAGATATAGGTGTCGATAGGCATTTCAGATATAGGTGTCGATAGGCATTTCAGATATAGGTGTCGATATGCATTTCAGATATAGGTGTCGATAGGCATTTCAGATATAGGTGTCGATAGGCATTTCAGATATAGGTGCCGATAGGCATTTCAGATATAGTTGCCGATTGGCATTTAAAAATAGGTGCCGATAGGCAATTCAGATATAGAAGCCGATAGGCATTTCAATTATAGGTGCCGATAGGCATTCCAGATATAGGTGCCGATAGGCATTTCAAATATAGGTGCTGATAGGCATTTCAGATGTAGTTTCCGATAGGCATTTCAAAAATAGGTGTCGATAGGCATTTCAGATATAGGTGTCGATAGGCATTTCAGATATAGGTGTCGATAGGCATTTCAGATATAGGTGTCGATTGGCATTTCAGATATAGGTGTCGATAGGCATTTCAGATATAGGTGTCGATAGGCATTTCGGATATAGGTGTCGATAGGCATTTCAGATATAGGTGTCGATAGGCATTTCAGATATAGGTGCCGATAGGCATTTCAGATATAGTTGCCGATTGGCATTTTAAAAATAGGTGCCGATAGGCATTTCAGATATAGAAGCCGACAGGCATTTCAAATATAGGTGCCGATAGGCATTCCAGATATGGTTGCCGATAGGCATTTCAAATATAGGTGCTGATAGGCATTTCAGATGTAGTTTCCGATAGGCATTTCAAAAATAGGTGTCAATAGGCATTTCAGATATAGGTGTCGATAGGCATTTCAGATATAGGTGTCGATAGGCATTTCAGATATAGGTGTCGATAGGCATTTCAGATATAGGTGTCGATAGGCATTTCAGATATAGGTGTCGATAGGCATTTCAGATATAGGTGTCGATAGGCATTTCAGATATAGGTGTCGATAGGCATTTCAGATATAGGTGTCGATAGGCATTTCAGATATAGGTGTCGATAGGCATTTCAGATATAGGTGTCGATAGGCATTTCAGATATAGGTGTCGATAGGCATTTCAGATATAGGTGTCGATAGGCATTTCAGATATAGGTGTCGATAGGCATTTCAGATATAGGTGTCGATATGCATTTCAGATATAGGTGTCGATAGGCATTTCAGATATAGGTGTCGATAGGCATTTCAGATATAGGTGCCGATAGGCATTTCAGATATAGTTGCCGATTGGCATTTTAAAAATAGGTGCCGATAGGCAATTCAGATATAGAAGCCGATAGGCATTTCAATTATAGGTGCCGATAGGCATTCCAGATATAGGTGCCGATAGGCATTTCAAATATAGGTGCTGATAGGCATTTCAGATGTAGTTTCCGATAGGCATTTCAAAAATAGGTGTCGATAGGCATTTCAGATATAGGTGTCGATAGGCATTTCAGATATAGGTGTCGATAGGCATTTCAGATATAGGTGTCGATTGGCATTTCAGATATAGGTGTCGATAGGCATTTCAGATATAGGTGTCGATAGGCATTTCGGATATAGGTGTCGATAGGCATTTCAGATATAGGTGTCGATAGGCATTTCAGATATAGGTGCCGATAGGCATTTCAGATATAGTTGCCGATTGGCATTTTAAAAATAGGTGCCGATAGGCATTTCAGATATAGAAGCCGACAGGCATTTCAAATATAGGTGCCGATAGGCATTCCAGATATGGTTGCCGATAGGCATTTCAAATATAGGTGCTGATAGGCATTTCAGATGTAGTTTCCGATAGGCATTTCAAAAATAGGTGTCAATAGGCATTTCAGATATAGGTGTCGATAGGCATTTCAGATATAGGTGTCGATAGGCATTTCAGATATAGGTGTCGATAGGCATTTCAGATATAGGTGTCGATAGGCATTTCAGATATAGGTGTCGATAGGCATTTCAGATATAATTGTCGATAGGCATTTCAGATATAGGTGTCGATAGGCATTTCAGATATAGGTGTCGATAGGCATTTCAGATATAGGTGTCGATAGGCATTTCAGATATAGGTGTCGATAGGCATTTCAGATATAGGTGTCGATAGGCATTTCAGATATAGGTGTCGATAGGCATTTCAGATATAATTGCCGATTGGCATTTTAAAAATAGGTGCCGATAGGCATTTCAGATATAGAAGCCGATAGGCATTTCAAATATAGGTGCCGATAGGCATTCCAGATATGGTTGCCGATAGGCATTTCAAATATAGGTGCCGATAGGCATTCCAGATATGGTTGCCGATAGGCATTTCAAATATAGGTGCTGATAGGCATTTCAGATGTAGTTTACAATAGGCATTTCAAAAATAGGTGTCGATAGGCATTTCAGATATAGGTGTCGATAGGCATTTCAGATATAGGTGTCGATAGGCATTTCAGATATAGGTGTGGATAGGCATTTCAGATATAGGTGTCGATAGGCATTTCAGATATATGTGCCGATAGGCATTTCAGATATAGTTGCCGATTGGCATTTTAAAAATAGGTGCCGATAGGCATTTCAGATATAGAAGCCGATAGGCATTTCAAATATAGGTGCCGATAGGCATTCCAGATATGGTTGCCGATAGGCATTTCAAATATAGGTGCTGATAGGCATTTCAGATGTAATTTCCGATAGGCATTTCAAAAATAGGTGTCGATAGGCATTTCAAATATAGGTGTCGATAGGCATTTCAGATATAGGTGTCGATAGGCATTTCAGATAAAGGTGTCGATAGGCATTTCAGATATAGGTGTCGATAGGCATTTCAGATATAGGTGTCGATAGGCATTTTAGATATAGGTGTCGATAGGCATTTCAGATATAGGTGTCGATAGGCATTTCAGATATAGGTGCCGATAGGCATTTCAGATATAGTTGCCGATTGGCGTTTTAAAAATAGGTGCCGATAGGCATTTCAGATATAGAAGCCGATAGGCATTTCAATTATAGGTGCCGATAGGCATTCCAGATATGGTTGCCGATAGGCATTTCAAATATAGGTGCTGATAGGCATTTCAGATGTAATTTCCGATAGGCATTTCAAAAATAGGTGTCGATAGATATTTCAAATATAGGTGTCGATAGGCATTTCAGATATAGGTGTCGATAGGCATTTCAGATAAAGGTTTCGATAGGCATTTCAGATATAGGTGTCGATAGGCATTTCAGATATAGGTGTCGATAGGCATTTCAGATATAGGTGTCGATAGGCATTTCAGATATAGGTGTCGATAGGCATTTCAGATATAGGTGCCGATAGGCATTTCAGATATAGTTGCCGATTGGCATTTTAAAAATAGGTGCCGATAGGCATTTCAGATATAGAAGTCGATAGGCATTTCAATTATAGGTGCCGATAGGCATTCCAGATATGGTTGCCGATAGGCATTTCAAATATAGGTGCTGATAGGCATTTCAGATGTAGTTTCCGATAGGCATTTCAAAAATAGGTGTCGATAGGCATTTCAGATATAGGTGTCGATAGGCATTTCAGATATTGGTGTCGATAGGCATTTCAGATATAGGTGTCGATAGGCATTTCAGATATAGGTGCCGATAGGCATTTCAGATATAGTTGCCGATTGGCATTTTAAAAATAGGTGCCGATAGGCATTTCAGATATAGAAGCCGATAGGCATTTCAAATATAGGTGCCGATAGGTATTCCAGATATGGTTGCCGATAGGCATTTCAAATATAGGTGCTGATAGGCATTTCAGATGTAGTTTCCGATAGGCATTTCAAAAATAGGTGTCGATAGGCATTTCAGATATAGGTGTCGATAGGCATTTCAGATATAGGTGTCGATAGGCATTTCAGATATAGGTGTCGATAGGCATTTCAGATATAGGTGTCGATAGGCATTTCAGATATAGGTGTCGATAGGCATTTCAGATATAGGTGTCGATAGGCATTTCAGATATAGGTGTCGATAGGCATTTCAGATATAGGTGCCGATAGGCATTTCAGATATAGTTGCCGATTGGCATTTTAAAAATAGGTGCCGATAGGCATTTCAGATATAGAAGCCGATAGGCATTTCAAATATAGGTGCCGATAGGCATTCCAGATATGGTTGCCGATAGGCATTTCAAATATAGGTGCTGATAGGCATTTCAGATGTAGTTTCCGATAGGCATTTCAAAAATAGGTGTCGATAGGCATTTCAGATATAGGTGTCGATAGGCATTTCAGATATAGGTGTCGATAGGCATTTCAGATATAGGTGTCGATAGGCATTTCAGATATAGGTGTCGATAGGCATTTCAGATATAGGTGTCGATAGGCATTTCAGATATAGGTGTCGATAGGCATTTCAGATATAGGTGCCGATAGGCATTTCAGATATAGGTGCCGATAGGCATTTCAGATATGGTTGCCGATAGGCATTTCAAATATAGGTGCTGATAGGCATTTCAGATGTAGTTTCCGTAAGGCATTTCAAAAATAGGTGTCGATAGGCATTTCAGATATAGGTGTCGATAGGCATTTCAGATATAGGTGTCGATAGGCATTTCAGATATAGGTGTCGATAGGCATTTCAGATATAGGATATAGGCATTTCAAATGTAGGTGCTGATAGGTATTTCAGATGTAGTTTCCGATAAGCATTTCAAAAATTGGCGCCGATAGGCATTTCAGATATAGGTGCCGATAGGCATTTCAGATATAGTTGCCGATTAGCACATTAAAAATAGGTGCCGATAGGCATTTCAGATACAGAAGCCGATAGGTATTTCAAATATAGGTGTCGATAGGCATTTCCGATATGGTTGCCGATAGGCATTTCAAATATTGGTGCTGATAGGCATTTCAGATGTAGTTTCCGATAGGCATTTCAAAAATAGGTGCCGATAGGCATTTCAGATATAGGTGCCGATAGGCATTTCAGATATAGTTGCCGATTGGCATTTTTAAAATAGGTGCCGATAGGGATTTCAGATATAGAAGCCGATAGGCATTTCAAATATAGGTGCCGATAGGCATTCCAGATATGGTTGCCGATAGGCATTTTAAATATAGGTGCTGATAGGCATTTCAGATGTAGTTTTCGATAGGGTTTTCAAAAATAGGCGCCGATAGGCATTTCAGATATAGGTGCCGAAAGGCATTTCAGATATAGTAGCCGATTGGCATTTTAAAAATAGGTGCCGATAGGCATTTCAGATATAGAAGCCGATAGGCATTTCAAATATAGGTGCTGATAGGCATTCCAGATATGGTTGCCGATAGGCATTTCAAATATAGGTGCTGATAGGCATTTCAGATGTAGTTTCCTGATAGGCATTTCAAAAATAGGTGCCGATAGGCATTTCAGATATAGGTACCGATAGGCATTTCTGATATAGTTGCCGATTGGCATTTTAAAAGTAGATGCCGATAGGCATTTCAGATATAGAAGCCGATAGGCATTTCAAATATAGGTGCCGATAAGCATTCCAGATATGGTTGCCGATAGGCATTTCAAATATAGGTGCTGATAGGCATTTTAGATGTATTTTCCGATAGGCATTTCAAAAATTGGTGCCGATAGGCATTTCAGATATAGGTGCCGATAGGCATTTCAGATATAGTTGCCGATTAGCATTTTAAAAATAGGTGCCGATAGGCATTTCAGATATAGAAGCCGATAGGTATTTCAAATATAGGTGTCAATAGGCATTTCAGATATGGTTGCCGATAGACATTTCAAATATAGGTGCTGATAGGCTTTTCAGATGTAGTTTCCGATAGGCATTTCAAAAATAGGTGCCGATAAGCATTTCAGATATAAGTGCCGATAGGCATTTCAGATATAGTTGCCGATTGGCATTTTGAATTAGGTGCCGATAGGCATTTTAGATGTAGTTTCCGATAGGCATTTCAAAAATAGGTGCCGATAGGCATTTCAGATATAGGTGCCGATAGGCATATCAGATATATTTGCCGATAGGCATTTAAAATATAGGTGCCGATAGGCATTACAAATATAGGTGTCGATAGGCATTTCAGATATAAATGCCGAAAGGCATTTCAGATATAGGTGCCGATAGGCATTTGTGATGTGGTTGCCGATAGGCATTTCAAATATAAGTGCTGATAAGCATTTCAGATGTAGTTTCCGATAGGCATTTCAAAAATAGGTGCCGATAGGCATTTTTAGATATAGGTGCCGATAGGCATTTCAGATATAGTTGCCGATTGGCATTTTAAAAGTAGGTGCCGATAGGCATTTCAGATATAGAAGCCGATAGGCATTTCAAATATAGGTGCCGATAAGCATTCCAGATATGGTTGCCGATAGGCATTTCAAATATAGGTGCTGATAGGCATTTCAGATGTAGTTTCCGATAGGCATTTCAAAAATTGGTGCCGATAGGCATTTCAGATATAGGTGCCGATAGGCATTTCAGATATAGTTGCCGATTGGCATTTTAAAAATAGGTGCCGATAGGCATTTCAGATATAGAAGCCGATAGGTATTTTAAATATAGGTGTCGATAGGCATTTCAGATATGGTTGCCGATAGGCATTTCAATTATAGGTGCTGATAGGCATTTCAGATGTAGTTTCCGATAGGCATTTCAAAAATAGGTGCCGATAAGCATTTCAGATATAGGTGACGATAGGCATTTTAGATGTAGTTTCCGATAGGCATTTCAAAAATAGGTGCCGATAGGCATTTCAGATATAGGTGCCGATAGGCATATCAGATATAGTTGCCGATAGGCATTTAAAATATAGATGCCGATAGGCATTACAAATATAGGTGTCGATAGGAATTTCAGATATAAATGCCGAAAGGCATTTCAGATATAGGTGCCGATAGGCATTTGTGATGTGGTTGCCGATAGGCATTTCAAATATAGGTGCTGATAAGCATTTCAGATGTAGTTTCCGATAGGCATTTCAAAAATAGGTGCCGATAGGCATTTCAGATATAGGTGCCGATAGGCATTTCAAATATAGGTGCCGATAGGCATTCCAGATATGGTTGCCGATAGGCATTTCAAATATAGGTGCTGATAGGCATTTCAGATGTAGTTTCCGATAGGCATTTCAAAAATTGGTGCCGATAGGCATTTCAGATATAGTTGCCGATTGGCATTTTAAAAATAGGTGCCGATAGGCATTTCAGATATAGAAGCCGATAGGTATTTCAAATATAGGTGTCAATAGGCATTTCAGATATGGTTGCCGATAGGCATTTCAAATATAGGTGCTGATAGGCATTTCAGATGTAGTTTCCGATAGGCATTTCAAAAATAAGTGCCGATAGGCATTTCAGATATAGGTGCCGATAGGCATTCCAGATATGGTTGCCTATAGGCATTTCAAATATAGGTGCTGATAGGCATTTCAGATGTAGTTTCCGATAGGCATTTCAAAAATTGGTGCCGATAGGCATTTAAGATATAGGTGCCGATAGGCATTTCAGATATAGTTGCCGATTGGCATTTTAAAAATAGGTGCCGATAGGCATTTCAGATATCGAAGCCGATAGGTATTTCAAATATAGGTGTCGATAGGCATTTCAGATATGGTTGCCGATAGGCATTTCAAATATAGGTGCTGATAGGCATTTCAGATGTAGTTTCCGATATGCATTTCAAAAATAGGTGCCGATAGGCATTTCAGATATAGGTGCCGATAGGCATTTCAGATATAGTTTCCGATTGGCATTTTAAAAATAGGTGCCGATGGGCATTTTAGATGTAGTTTCCGATAGGCATTTCAAAAATAGGTGCCGATAGGCATTTCAGATATAGGTGCCGATAGGCATATCAGATATAGTTGCCGATAGGCATTTAAAATATAGGTACCGTTAGGCATTACAAATATAGGTGTCGATAGGCATTTCAGATATAAATGCCGAAAGGCATTTCAGATGTAGGTGCCGATAGGCATTTGTGATGTGGTTGCCGATAGGCATTTCAAATATAGGTGCTGATAAGCATTTCAGATGTAGTTTCCGATAGGCATTTCAAAAATAGGTGCCGATAGGCATTTCAGATATAGGTGCCGATAGGCATTTCAGATATAGAAGCCGATAGGCATTTCAAATATAGGTGCCGATAGGCATTCCAGATTTGGTTGACGATAGGCATTTCAAATATAAGTGCTGATAGGCATTTCAGATGTAGTTTCCGATAGGCATTTCAAAAATAGGTACCGATAGGCATTTCAGATATAGGTGCCGATAGGCATTTCAGATATAGTTGCCAATTGGCATTTTTAAAATAGGTGCCGATAGGCTTTTCAGATATAGAAGCCGATAGGTATTTCAAATATATTTGTCGATAGGCATTTCAGATATGGTTGCCGAGAGGCATTTCAAATATTGGTGCTGATAGGCATTTCAGATGTAGTTTCCGATAGGCATTTCAAAAATAGGTGCCGATAGGCATTTCAGATATAGGTGCCGATAGGCATTACAGATATAGTTGCCGATTGGCATTTTAAAAATAGGTGCCGATTGGCATTTCAGATATAGAAGCCGATAGGCATTTCAAATATAGGTGCCGATAGGCATTCCAGATATGGTTGCCGATAGGCATTTCAAATATAGGTGCTGATAGGCATTTCAGATGTAGTTTCCGACAGGCATTTCAAAAATAGGTGCCGATAGGCATTTCAGATATAGGTGCCGATAGGCATTTCAGATATAGTTGGCGATTGGCATTTTAAAAATAGGTGCCGATAGGCATTTCAGATATAGAAGCCGATAGGTATTTCAAATATAGGTGTCGATAGGCATTTCAGAAATGGTTGCCGATAGGCATTTCAAATATAGGTGCTGATAGGCATTTCAGATGTAGTTTCCGATAGGCATTTCAAAAATAGGTGCCGATAGGCATTTCAGATATAGTTGCCGATTGGCATTTTAAAAGTAGGTGCCGATAGGCATTTCAGATATAGAAGCCGATAGGCATTTCAAATATAGGTGCCGATAAGCATTCCAGATATGGTTGCCGATAGGCATTTCAAATATAGGTGCTGATAGGCATTTCAGATGTAGTTTCCGATAGGCATTTCAAAAATTGGTGCCGATAGGCATTTCAGATATAGGTGCCGATAGGCATTTCAGATATAGTTGCCGATTGGCATTTTAAAAATAGGTGCCGATAGGCATTTCAGATATAGAAGCCGATAGGTATTTCAAATATAGGTGTCGATAGGCATTTCAGATATGGTTGCCGATAGGCATTTCAATTATAGGTGCTGATAGGCATTTCAGATGTAGTTTCCGATAGGCATTTCAAAAATAGGTGCCGATAGGCATTTCAGATATAGGTGCCGATAGGCATTTCAGATATAGTTGCCGATTGGCATTTTAAAAATAGGTGCCGATAGGCATTTTAGATGTAGTTTCGGATAGACATTTCAAAAATAGGTGCCGATAGGCATTTCAGATATAGGTGCCGATAGGCATATCAGATATAGTTGCCGATAGGCATTTAAAATATAGGTGCCGATAGGCATTTCAAATATAGGTGTCGATAGGCATTTCAGATATAAATGCCGAAAGGCATTTCAGATATAGGTGCCGATAGGCATTTCTGATGTGGTTGCCGATAGGCATTTCAAATATAGGTGCTGTTAGGCATTTCAGATGTAGTTTCCGATAGGCATTCCAAAAATAGGTGCCGATAGGCATTTCAGATATAGGTGCCGATAGGCATTTCAGATATAGTTGCCGATTGGCATTTTAAAAATAGGTGCCGATATGCATTTCAGATATAGAAGCCGATAGGCATTTCAAATATAGGTGCCGATAGGCATTCCAAATATGGTTGCCGATAGGCATTTCAAATATAGGTGCTGATAGGCATTTCAGATGTAGTTTCCGATAGGCATTTCAAAAATTGGTGCCGATAGGCATTTCAGATATAGGTGCCGATAGGCATTTCAGATATAGTTGCCGATTTGCACATTAAAAATAGGTGCCGATAGGCATTTCAGATATAGAAGCCGATAGGTATTTCAAATATAGGTGTCGATAGGCATTTCAGATATGGTTGCCGATAGACATTTCAAATATAGGTGCTGATAGGCATTTCAGATGTAGTTTCCGATAGGCATTTCAAAAATAGGTGCCGATAAGCATTTCAGATATAGGTGCCGATAGGCATTTTAGATGTAGTTTCCGATAGGCATTTCAAAAATAGGTGACGATAGGCATTTCAGATATAGGTGCCGATAGGCATATCAGATATAGTTGCCGATAGGCATTTAAAATATAGATGCCGATAGGCATTACAAATATAGGTGTCGATAGGAATTTCAGATATAAATGCCGAAAGGCATTTCAGATATAGGTGCCAATAGGCATTTGTGATGTGGTTGCCGATAGGCATTTCAAATATAGGTGCTGATAAGCATTTCAGATGTAGTTTCCGATAGGCATTTCAAAAATAGGTGCCGATAGGCATTTCAGATATAGGTGCCGATAGGCATTTCTGATATAGATGCCGATTGGCATTTTAAAAATAGGTGCCGATAGGCATTTCAGATATAGAAGCCGAAAGGCATTTCAAATATAGGTGCCGATAGGCATTCCAGATATGGTTGCCGATAGGCATTTCAAATATAGGTGCTGATAGGCATTTCAGATGTAGTTTCCGATAGGCATTTCAAAAATTGGTGCCGATAGGCATTTCAGATATAGGTGCCGATAGGCATTTCAGATATAGTTGCCGATTGGTATTTTAAAAATAGGTGCCGATAGGCATTTCAGATATAGAAGCCGATAGGTATTTCAAATATAGGTGTCAATAGGCATTTCAGATATGGTTGCCGATAAACATTTCAAATATAGGTGATGATAGGCATTTCAGATGTAGTTTCCGATAGGCATTTCAAAAATAAGTGCCGATAGGCATTTCAGATATAGGTGCCGATAGGCATTCCAGATATGGTTGCCTATAGGCATTTCAAATATAGGTGCAGATAGGCATTTCAGATGTAGTTTCCGATAGGCATTTCAAAAATTGGTGCCGATAGGCATTTAAGATATAGGTGCCGATAGGCATTTCAGATATAGTTTCCGATTGGCATTTTAAAAATAGGTGCCGATAGGCATTTTAGATGTAGTTTTCGATAGGCATTTCAAAAATAGGTGCCGATAGGCATTTCAGATATAGGTGCCGATAGGCATATCAGATATAGTTGCCGATAGGCATTTAAAATATAGGTACCGTTAGGCATTACAAATATAGGTGTCGATAGGCATTTCAGATACAAATGCCGAAAGGCATTTAAGATGTAGGTGCCGATAGGCATTTGTGATGTGGTTGCAGATAGGCATTTCAAATATAGGTGCTGATAAGCATTTCAGATGTAGTTTCCGATAGGCATTTCAAAAATAGGTGCCGATAGGCATTTCAGATATAGGTGCCGATAGGCATTTCAGATATAGAAGCCGATAGGCATTTCAAATATAGGTGCCGATAGGCATTCCAGATTTGGTTGACGATAGGCATTTCAAATATAAGTGCTGATAGGCATTTCAGATGTAGTTTCCGATAGGTATTTCAAAAATAGGTACCGATAGGCATTTCAGATATAGGTGCCGATAGGCATTTCAGATATAGTTGCCAATTGGCATTTTTAAAATAGGTGCCGATAGGCTTTTCAGATATAGAAGCCGATAGGTATTTCAAATATATTTGTCGATAGGCATTTCAGATATGGTTGCCGAGAGGCATTTCAAATATTGGTGCTGATAGGCATTTCAGATGTAGTTTCCGATAGGCATTTCAAAAATAGGTGCCGATAGGCATTTCAGATATAGGTGCCGATAGGCATTACAGATATAGTTGCCGATTGGCATTTTAAAAATAGGTGCCGATTGGCATTTCAGATATAGAAGCCGATAGGCATTTCAAATATAGGTGCCGATAGGCATTCCAGATATGGTTGCCGATAGGCATTTCAAATATAGGTGCTGATAGGCATTTCAGATGTAGTTTCCGACAGGCATTTCAAAAATAGGTGCCGATAGGCATTTCAGATATAGGTGCCGATAGGCATTTCAGATATAGTTGGCGATTGGCATTTTAAAAATAGGTGCCGATAGGCATTTCAGATATAGAAGCCGATAGGTATTTCAAATATAGGTGTCGATAGGCATTTCAGAAATGGTTGCCGATAGGCATTTCAAATATAGGTGCTGATAGGCATTTCAGATGTAGTTTCCGATAGGCATTTCAAAAATAGGTGCCGATAGGCATTTCAGATATAGTTGCCGATTGGCATTTTAAAAATAGGTGCCGATAGGCATTTCAGATATAGAAGCCGATAGGCATTTCAAATATAGGTGCCGATAGGCATTCCAGATATGGTTGCCGATAGGCATTTCAAATATAGGTGCTGATAGGCATTTCAGATGTAGTTTCCGATAGGCATTTCAAAAATAGGTGTCTATAGGCATTTCAGATATAGGTGTCGATAGGCATTTCAGATATAGGTGTCGATAGGCATTTCAGATATAGGTGTCGATAGGCATTTCAGATATAGGTGGCGATAGGCATTTCAGATATAGGTGTCGATAGGCATTTCAGATATAGGTGTCGATAGGCATTTCAGATATAGGTGTCGATAGGCATTTCAGATATAGGTGTCGATAGGCATTTCAGATATAGGTGCCGATAGGCATTTCAGATATAGTTGCCGATTGGCATTTTAAAAATAGGTGCCGATAGGCATTTCAGATATAGAAGCCGATAGGCATTTCAAATATAGGTGCCAATAGGCATTCCAGATATGGTTGCCGATAGGCATTTCAAATATAGGTGCTGATAGGCATTTCAGATGTAGTTTCCGATAGGCATTTCAAAAATAGGTGTCGATAGGCATTTCAGATATAGGTGTCGATAGGCATTTCAGATATAGGTGTCGATAGGCATTTCAGATATAGGTGTCGATAGGCATTTCAGATATAGGTGTCGATAGGCATTTCAGATATAGGTGTCGATAGGCATTTCAGATATAGGTGTCGATAGGCATTTCAGATATAGGTGTCGATAGGCATTTCAGATATAGGTGTCGATAGGCATTTCTGATATAGGTGCCGATAGGCATTTCAGATATAGTTGCCGATTGGCATTTTAAAAATAGGTGCCGATAGGCATTTCAGATATAGAAGCCGATAGGCATTTCAAATATAGGTGCCGATAGGCATTCCAGATATGGTTGCCGATAGGCATTTCAAATATAGGTGCTGATAGGCATTTCAGATGTAGTTTCCGATAGGCATTTCAAAAATAGGTGTCGATAGGCATTTCAGATATAGGTGTCGATAGGCATTTCAGATATAGGTGTCGATAGGCATTTCAGATATAGGTGTCGATAGGCAATTCAGATATAGGTGTCGATAGGCATTTCAGATATAGGTGTCGTTAGGCATTTCAGATATAGGTGTCGATAGGCATTTCAGATATAGGTGTCGATAGGCATTTCAGATATAGGTGTCAATAGGCATTTCAGATATAGGTGCCGATAGGCATTTCAGATATTGTTGCCGATTGGCATTTTAAAAATAGGTGCCGATAGGCATTTCAGATATAGAAGCCGATAGGCATTTCAAATATAGGTGCCGATAGGCATTCCAGATATGGTTGCCGATAGGCATTTCAAATATAGGTGCTGATAGGCATTTCAGATGTAGTTTCCGATAGGCATTTCAAAAATAGGTGTCGATAGGCATTTCAGATATAGGTGTCGATAGGCATTTCAGATATAGGTGTCGATAGGCATTTCAGATATAGGTGTCGATAGGCATTTCAGATATAAGTGTCGATAGGCATTTCAGATATAGGTGTCGATAGGCATTTCAGATATAGGTGTCGATAGGCATTTCAGATATAGGTGCCGATAGGCATTTCAGATATAGTTGCCGATTGGCATTTTAACAATAGGTGCCGATAGGCATTTCAGATATAGAAGCCGATAGGCATTTCAAATATAGGTGCCGATAGGCATTCCAGATATGTTTGCCGATAGGCATTTCAAATATAGGTGCTGATAGGCATTTCAGATGTAGTTTCCGATAGGCATTTCAAAAATAGGTGTCGATAGGCATTTCAGATATAGGTGTCGATAGGCATTTCAGATATAGGTGTCGATAGGCATTTCAGATATAGGTGTCGATAGGCATTTCAGATATAGGTGTCGATAGGCATTTCAGATATAGGTGTCGATAGGCATTTCAGATATAGGTGTCGATAGGCATTACAGATATAGGTGCCGATAGGCATTTCAGATATAGTTGCCGATTGGCATTTTAAAAATAGGTGCCGATAGGCATTTCAGATATAGAAGCCGATAGGCATTTCAAATATAGGTGCAGATAGGCATTCCAGATATGGTTGCCGATAGGCATTTCAAATATAGGTGCTGATAGGCATTTCAGATGTAGTTTCCGATAGGCATTTCAAAAATAGGTGTCGATAGGCATTTCAGATATAGCTGTCGATAGGCATTTCAGATATAGGTGTCGATAGGCATTTCAGATATAGGTGTCGATAGGCATTTCAGATATAGGTGTCGATAGGCATTTCAGATATAGGTGTCGATAGGCATTTCAGATATAGGTGTCGATAGGCTTTTCGGATATAGGTGTCGATAGGCATTTCAGATATAGGTGTCGATAGGCATTTCAGATATAGGTGCCGATAGGCATTTCAGAAATAGTTGCCGATTGGCATTTTAAAAATAGGTGCCGATAGGCATTTCAGATATAGAAGCCGATAGGCATTTCAAATATTGGTGCCGATAGGCATTCCAGATATGGTTGCCGATAGGCATTTCAAATATAGGTGCTGATAGGCATTTCAGATGTAGTTTCCGATAGGCATTTCAAAAATAGGTGTCGATAGGCATTTCAGATATAGGTGTCGATAGGCATTTCAGATATAGGTGTCGATAGGCATTTCAGATATAGGTGTCGATAGGCATTTCAGATATAGGTGTCGATAGGCATTTCAGATATAGGTGTCGATAGGCATTTCAGATATAGGTGTCGATAGGCATTTCAGATATAGGTGTCGATAGGCATTTCAGATATAGGTGCCGATAGGCATTTCAGATATAGTTGCCGATTGGCATTTTAAAAATAGGTGCCGATAGGCATTTCAGATATAGAAGCCGATAGGCATTTCAAATATAGGTGCCGATAGGCATTCCAGATATGGTTGCCGATAGGCATTTCAAATATAGGTGCTGATAGGCATTTCAGATGTAGTTTCCGATAGGCATTTCAAAAATAGGTGTCGATAGGCATTTCAGATATAGGTGTCGATAGGCATTTCAGATATAGGTGTCGATAGGCATTTCAGATATAGGTGTCGATAGGCATTTCAGATATAGGTGTCGATAGGCATTTCAGATATAGGTGTCGATAGGCATTTCAGATATAGGTGTCGATAGGCATTTCAGATATAGGTGCCGATAGGCATTTCAGATATAGTTGTCGATTGGCATTTTAAAAATAGGTGCCGATAAGGATTTTCAGATATAGAAGCCGATAGGCATTTCAAATATAGGTGCCGATAGGCATTCCAGATATGGTTGCCGATAGGCATTTCAAATAAAGGTGCTGATAGGCATTTCAGATGTAGTTTCCGATAGGCATTTCAAAAATAGGTGTCGATAGGCATTTCAGATATACGTGTCGATAGGCACTTCAGATATAGGTGTCGATAGGCATTTCAGATATAGGTGTCGATAGGCATTTCAGATATAGGTGTCGATAGGCATTTCAGATATAGGTGTCGATAGGCATTTCAGATATAGGTGTCGATAGGCATTTCAGATATAGGTGTCGATAGGCATTTCAGATATAGGTGTCGATAGGCATTTCAGATATAGGTGTCGATAGGCACTTCAGATATAGGTGCCGATAGGCATTTCAGATATAGTTGCCGATTGGCATTTTAAAAATAGGTGCCGATAGGCATTTCAGATATAGAAGCCGATAGGCATTTCAAATATAGGTGCCGATAGGCATTCCAGATATGGTTGCCGATAGGCATTTCAAATATAGGTGCTGATAGGCATTTCAGATGTAGTTTCCGATAGGCATTTCAAAAATAGGTGTCGATAGGCATTTCAGATATAGGTGTCGATAGGCATTTCAGATATAGGTGTCGATAGGCATTTCAGATATAGGTGTCGATAGGCATTTCAGATATAGGTGTCGATAGGCATTTCAGATATAGGTGTCGATAGGCATTTCAGATATAGGTGTCGATAGGCATTTCAGATATAGGTGTCGATAGGCATTTCAGATATAGGTGCCGATAGGCATTTCAGATATAGTTGCCGATTGGCATTTTAAAAATAGGTGCCGATAGGCATTTCAGATATAGAAGCCGATAGGCATTTCAAATATAGGTGTCGATAGGCATTCTAGATATGGTTGCCGATAGGCATTTCAAATATAGGTGCTGATAGGCATTTCAGATGTAGTTTCCGATAGGCATTTCAAAAATAGGTGTCGATAGGCATTTCAGATATAGGTGTCGATAGGCATTTCAGATATAGGTGTCGATAGGCATTTCAGATATAGGTGTCGATAGGCATTTCAGATATAGGTGTCGATAGGCATTTCAGATATAGGTGTCGATAGGCATTTCAGATATAGGTGTCGATAGGCATTTCAGATATAAGTGTCGATAGGCATTTCAGATATAGGTGCCGATAGGCATTTCAGATATAGTTGCCGATTGGCATTTTAAAAATAGGTGCCGATAGGCATTTCAGATATAGAAGCCGATAGGCATTTCAAATATAGGTGCCGATAGGCATTCCAGATATGGTTGCCGATAGGCATTTCAAATATAGGTGCTGATAGGCATTTCAGATGTAGTTTTCGATAGGCATTTCAAAAATAGGTGTCGATAGGCATTTCAGATATAGGTGTCGATAGGCATTTCAGATATAGGTGTCGATAGGCATTTCAGATATAG